>OY293412.1:70732208-70967208 GCA_958502065.1 Chrysolina americana | reverse complement strand
ATAGCTAAAAACTACAACAAGCGCAAAAATCGAACGATCGGCATGAAACCGTGTGACGTCACTAAAGACAATAAAGGAAAGGTGTACAAGTTTGCGTATGATTATGCGGGACGTGCTGGCCGAAAAAAGTTCAAAATTGGGGACTTTTTGCGAATTAGCATGGCCAAACATGTGTTCGAGAAGGGGTATACACCCAATTAGACGACGAAACTTTTCAAAGTTGTCAAAGTGAAAATCACCCAACCAATCACGTACTTGCTGGAGGACTTGGAAGGGCGACCAATCAGCGGCGCTTTCTACGAACATGAACTACAAAAAACAAAAATCCCGATGAAAATCTAGTGGAAAAAATCATCAGACGTAAGGGGCGTAAGGTTCCAGTGAAATGGCTTGGGTTCGACAATACACACAACAGTTGGATCGATGCCGAAATTTGCTTGTAATTCAATGGAAAAATGACACAGCTGCCACTGGAATGGGGGGCCTTTTTATACTCTTCGTCAGAGTGAAGAATCCGCATGCGCCACTGTAAATATTTCAACGGAAAATCTCTGCGTTGGTGCGTCGCTATGCTTGGTGGAATGCAGTTCGAATCTGAGAAGACAACGACTGATTCAATGTCTTCGTCACTAGTGTCGGTGGAATACGATTCCTCATCATCTGCATCATCATCATCAGAATGGGCAGAACGTACTGCTGAATTAGATCGAGTTTGTGACATGTACAAAGAAACCATCAAAACTGAACATTTTCATGTGTGCAACGCCACGTACGAGTTCCGAAACACTGATATTCTCACTGTTCAATGCGGAATTAGTTTTTCTCGGAGTTTCGTACCTGCAGTGAAACTCGTGTGCAAGGTCCACGCCATATGCTCCAGCCTGTCTTTTAGCATGTTTGAATGGGGCACCTTCGTGGGGACCATTAATCGTCTGTACAATAGCCGAACTGACTCGAATGCAGCCAACAGCACCCGAATGAAACTCGACTGGAACGATGTCATGGATTTGGAATTACACACTCGATGAAGAGACAACAAAAATGCGAGTTTCCAAGGATGACACCTACTTCTACCTAATGGAGCTCGAAATTCAGGAAATCCTGCATCTGGATGCGACAGTGGTGGCGGGAAGATTTGAATATTTATTGAATATGAACTTTTGTCAATATTATCACGATATATTAGCTAGTGCCAAAGTTCTTGCTAGAAACAATGATTTGACATTTGACGAGGCAAATGTGTTGTGCGACTATGAATAGAAATACATGTATTTATGGAATAGAAGTAGCATTTTTATTTCAGTATGCATAGAGAAATGCAGCAGTACGACGCAAGACTCGAGACGTTTCGAGGTTGGACTTCGTCATTTTCGCCGAGTGCGTTGGCCAGAGCTGGTTTCACATACACCGGCTTGAATGATGTTGTCCTGTGTCGTGTGTGTGGTGTTGAATGATTCCAATGGCAGCCGAATGACGATCCAATGGCTGACCATCACGAATGGAGTCCAAATTGTGAATTTGTTCTAAATTATCGCCACAACAACAACAATCATCAGACATCAGTGGTGGCGGTAGAAGGACCGTCAGATGGCGCTGATATACCTCCAGAACCAAGGTTGGTGACAGATGTCACTCCGCCAACAGTTGGCGCTGACATCGCAGTGCGACAAGTAACAGATGACACTCCACCGACAGTTAGCGCTGATATCTCTGAAGAACGACGAGTGACAGATGACGGCAAGCCCATGGATGACAGTAAGCCAATAGTTGATGGCAGTGCAGACTCACCACAGAACACTAAGATGTGTCGTGCTTGTTTTATGAATGAGCGCTCTGTGTTGTTTCTACCTTGTAGACACTTGGTGTGTTGCTCACGTTGTGCCGCTCTGTGCGACACATGCGCAGTATGTAGACCACCAATTTGGAATTTATTGAAAATATATATATAATGTTTAATTTTTTGTTTTATTTTCTGCACGAATAAAAATCGATCTTTTCAGCCTCAAGAATGGATCGTTTTTGATCGTAAAAAAGTACTCATTTTAAAGCTCAAAAACAATACTCTTTTTGATTGAAAAATGCTCATTTTAAGGCTAGAAAATGATGCCCTTTTTGAGGGAAAAAAGTGCTCATTTTCAGATCCAAAAACGATGCTCTTTTTGACTGAAGAAAGTGCTAATTTTTTAGTAAAAAAACAGGACTTTTTTTATCAAAAAGAGACTCCAAAATTGACATGGTGGCGGTGCTTTTCTTCAGTGGATGAATCGCTGAGTCTCAATTGAGTGCCACTGAATTCAGTGACTTAAATTTCACTGAAATTCACTGAATTTTCAGGCCCCATAAGAAAAGCATGGGAAATTTCAGTTGAGTGAAATTTTTCAGTCGCTGAGTCTCACTGAATTCAGTGACTGAACTTTGACTGAATTCCATTGAACTTTTTTCTCAGTTCGACCACCATGTCAAATTTGGAGTCTCTTTATGATAAAAGAAAACATCGTTTTTTTACAAAAAAATTGGTGCCTTTTTTTTATTAAAAAATTCGCACTTTTTTTATCAAAAAACCTGCTGTTTTTTTTTGCTAAAAAATTAGAACTTTTTTGATCGAAAAAGCACTCATTTTTACTATCAAAAACAATGCGTTTTTTTAGTTGAAAAATTAACACACACCCTCTCATTCGTCCAACAAAAGAAAAGTCGAGAAAATTTATTTTATACGTCTATTGATACAATAATAATAATAATAATCACAATATAATAATAGTAATACATTTATAGTTTACCACAATTCCACCATTAATTTTTCGCATATTTTTGTATGTTTTTGCATTTATTCAATCGAGATCAGAATCCTCATCGCCAGAGCCAATGAAGCGGTTATATGGAGGAGGCGTTTCGAAACGATGACCTTTGTAATCGTATGAATGTAAGTTATAATGACAGGAATCGCTTGTTTTCAGCGTGAATAGTACCTCGTCAAATCTGTTGTGACACCATGATGAAGGATTTCGATACAATTCGCTCAAGTTATTCGAATTGTATACGATGTGTTTATGGTATCTGATACTGTGAAATGTATGATGTTGCATGGCCATTCTGAATGCTTTGAAACAGGTATAACACAGACGTAATCCGTAGTTCAGAATATAGTACTGGTTCAACCATACGCAATAGACATCTTGGCAAGTGCGTCTTTTCTGTCTGTGGCATCAAGTTCCCGTGTGTACTACAAGTGCACCAAACTGTAAAAAGGTCGATCGCCCCAAGCCTGGTCTACTAATTCTCCCCATATTCTCCGTGATGGACGACGGCAAAGGTGAAGTCTCAATAAATTGTGATAGTGATGATGCGGCTCTGATGATTTCTTGATAACACAAATTCTGCATAGATTGTGCCATAAAACAGAGTCCCACGAAATCTGTCATAATTTGTCCATTCGCTTCGTCTTTTATTAAGCCGGGGACTTTTTTGTTTGCAAAGGGAATACCATAAGGGTTGTTGGTGGGGTAATCACTTGTATCGAATTTTTCAATGTCTAATTTCAATAAATTTTGATAAGTGTCATCGGATTTGATCTCATGAATCAGCGAATCAGTATCCGTGTACATCGACTTGCACTGATCGCTCGTGTATTTTTTCATCATGAAGCCGTTATGGAAATCATACACACACACCTTGGAAATGTCAAGTATCGCCATTCTGATGTATACAGGCTTATTGAACAACAGATCCGTCTTTGTCATCTCGATAGCGACGAGGTTCTCATCGAAAATAGTGCGATTCTTGAAATTCGGGCTGGAAATTAAATTTTTCGCGCCATATCGCCCCTCCCATTTTGAGACCATTTTCACTATACGATGTTTCCGTATGTTCTGGATCGTTTTCCCGAATACTGCGTTATTGGCTAATTTGTAGTTATTTTTGTCGAAAGTGGTTTTTGCTTCTGCGCGTAATTACGTATTCAATTCAATGTATGGTTTGAGCCAGGTTGATTGGTCGAATTGCAGAACTCTGTGAATTTTTCCGTGCGTCAGTGCTTGTTTCAACACTCTGATCATTAATTTGGGTAATTTTGAGCCTGGCGGAGTACGGTGTTCGGCACACAATGGAAAATCTTTGTGTTTGTCATGTAAGTGTTCGGGGTACTCCAAATCGACTTCGAGAATATAGCCAATTGGCGAAGTGTCTAACACCCCGAGCACATCGGCAGCATTCTCGAGCCATTTGAATCCCCCGTACGGAAGATATTCCATCATGGCCCACCCATATAAATTATTTACATCGAGATATAGCAAATAAGTGGAGGGCTGAGTGACGTCATACCTGTCACCCATGTATTTATTATTTGCCGTGGAGCGCCTGTTGCAGCACTGACTGATGCCCCCGCGAATTCTTCGCTCGATGAACATGAGCATGTCGACGTCCTTCAATATCTGCAACTTGCACTGGGTGTACTTAAACATGCACGACCACATATAGCCGGGTACGGTGTATTACCACGCGGGGTCCAGGCCATATGTCTCGTGACCGATATTTCAAAAATTGTAGAAAATATCAGCCAAGAGCAATATGTCCGTTTTCATGTACAAGTCGGAGTACTCGCTTAGGGTTTTCAAGTTGAACGTTTGCCACACGTTCTGCGCATGTTCGTATTCTGCCTTGCTAATGTGACAATCGTTCAACTTGTTGTAGAAATGATGCCGGCAAACATTCAACTTCCAACTTTTCCATCGAATCGAGGAAATCGTATAAGAATACGCCCTTTCGAGTGAGTAATTCGTACTGCGAGGCTGTCAGATGTGCAAATTCGCGTTTGGATATTTTCAAATCGTGCACTGTCAAAGTCTGAATCAAATGGTCCAAACTCATGCCCATAAAACAGAACGAATCGATGAATCTGAACTTGATGTCTGTATTGTCGTCATACTGGGTGAAAGATATGTATTTTTCTTTGTTTACAGGCAACAAACTGACTCGCCACCTCTTTGCTATATCTTGAATAATAAAATGGCTGTCGTATCCGGATAAATTATGGAAAACGACCGGCACCACAAAAGACTTTTTGCATAACAAGTTGCACTGCGCATGCGTATATCCGCGAAAGGCACCAGTGTAGTGATTATGGTCTTTAACAATTTTGTCGTCAGATATCCATGGTTCACCTCATCAGGTGATGTGGTCATGGGGACTGTATCCAAAGTTTTGTCTTCAACAATTTTGGCTATGTCCCCCATTCGCTGCGCAAACCACTCCATCGAATCTAAACCTCGATGGCTATCGTAAAATGAGAAAGTGTCGTCAAAAGGCACACTTGAAATAAAATCCGGCACTGAACGGAATATGTTTTTGGTACTTCTCCGTTTGAGAACTGCACCCGGCATCTTCGAACGGTTCCAGAATCGACTCGAAATCCGCATATATTACACAGGGTACCCTTTCTTTATGTACAAAGTCCCGAAATTCCACGTGATCGTAGTGGGGTAATGAAATTTTACATGTATTTGTTTTTTGGCAATCAAACGTATGACTGTCCAATTTTTCTTCACTTCTCAAATAATTCAAACACCTGTCGCAAATGTATTTTTTATACTTATCCTTACCAAGTTGTGTATTGAGTAGCTGAGATGAATCCTTAATCCAACAAAAATGATAGCGTATGTCACTTTCGTCGTCCATATCTGGTACCGCTTCATAATCGTCCAATTCTGGGTGATATTCATTTTGAATTAGGAGTAAATTGACGTGTCGATCTAATTTTTGTTTAGTGAGTCGACTCGGAACTGTCACGATAATGCCTCTTTATCGGGCTTAGGCTGGATTAATTCCAAAGTGTACACATTCACGGAAATGTTGTTTAATTTCTTGAATTTGGCAATTTGCCTCAATGTCATCGGAAATTCGATACCTGTCAAATTTAGAATACTTGATACGTTCTATCTATATTTATTTGTGTCGGATACAATGCCGAAACTATGGCCCAAGCAAAACATGCATCATCATCATTTTTCATGTTGATGCAAGCTCTTTTTTGGCAATGGATTTTGGCAACTCGATGTAAGACGAACCGTAGCCGATGCCGGATTTGTTGGTATTTATTTCCAAACTGACGATTTTTTGGAGACTCCAGCCGCCCTCCTTTTAGGCGAATTCAGATAATTTGTTTTGCACCTGATCTTCAACGTTTTCGAGGAACCACCCTTTCGAATCAGTACCCCTATCAATCACAGCGTTTTTGGTGTTGAAATATTTATATTCAGTTTTATGTTCCTCGTTCAAATTATTTTTGACAAATTCCCCGCAAAATGTCGCATTAACTTTAATCATATCCTGTTTTTTCAATAAATGTTACACTCGTCGTTTAAATAAGGTATAAGCATCTGTGAAAAATCGCCAAATATCTTTATGGACCAAATTTATGATTATACCTGTACGCAAACGAGAAGCAAATGCAGACTTCAAATCCTCCCACCTGACTCGTGACGATAATTTTGATTTAACCCCTTCGCCCACATGACGAGCTCCTAAATTTTTGATGGAATTACGAATAAGTTTCAAATGGCCCGCCAAAGTTTGGAGTCTGCGTAGAGTCCCAATCGAGTCCTCAGCAGATATGGCACTAGTCAAAAGACGAGCAGTTGTTTTGCAATGTGCCAGCCATGTTTTTTGTTCATCGGCGATGAATTTTTTTAACAAAATTCTTTCCGCCTTCCTCAAAGTTTAAATCATATCAGCGGACAAATTGGCAATAGCATCAGGATTCATCTTTATTCAAAAAATACAACACACAAAAATATGCGAAAAATTAATGAAAAATCGAGAAAACTCACTTTGTGTGCGTGGAAAAGGAACACTACGCCTTGGCTATCTCGAATAGCTGCTGCGGGTGCTGATGCAGGCTGGACTTGTGTTTGCCCCTGTAGATGAGTACGTGCTGGGACTCTGTTAATTTCTTCAAGTTGCTCTTGAGGGCAGCGGTGGCTCTGTTTGGCAGGAATAGTTTGAAATCTGCCAACTCGACGAGGATTGCCTCTATGAATCTAGTCGTTTTCACCTCCGCGTCTAATATCAATTGGGACTCCTCCAACGGTAGCTCGGCCAACTTCTTCAACTCCTGCCTGCAGGACAAACCAACCTTGTTAATTTCATCAATGTGAGACATCTGCGAAAGAGCGAAATATACTAATAACAATATATATATGTTCATTCACACTGTATATGAAATGGAAAATTTGTTACGCACTGTATATATATATGTTTTTTCCATACACGCTATATATATGGACGCAACACTTTGCAAAAAATTAATAGCAAAAAATTCACAAGGCGAAATGAACAGTATCAAAACGATCAAACGATTTCTATTGACATGCATACAAATACTCTGTACAGACAAAAACTCACCTTTGCAATTAAACCGGCAATATCACAAGTACAATTTCATTGAGCACCAGCAAGTACGTCTGAACTCTGAGCGCACGTTCTTCAAAATGACGTATGCAGTGCGTTCTCTCCAACAACTAGCGTTCGAATTTTCCCCTCTCCCCACCACCCCGCCCGTAGCACCCAGCCCGCAGCTAACCGCGAAATTCTCAAAGACAGAAAAAAAAAAACGATGAGTTAGAGTGAGACGCCAATCATGTCTTAATTCCGACACAACACACTGAGTCTTGATGAAAAATACTCACCGAATTCTTAGAATTTTGATTGTTTATTCAACGAATATCCGTTGCCATTGCACACATTGCAACATATTCATCGTCATTTCCGTTATGATTCTCACGCTATTTCTTTGTTTTTCCCAGAATTCCGATGTGCACGTGTGTAAAGTCACAGCCTCTAAGCGTAAACAACCTTCCTTCGATGTGCCGCCGCGTATCGCTCGCCCAACACCAGCGAGCCGGACCAATGGCGGCGTATCACCAGTGCCAGCGTCAACAACTATAAAATCAACGAAAAATAAATAATATATAAAAATCGAAATATTTCGGCCCCCGGCGCTCCAGCGCACCCTATATTCTCTGGGGACGTTCTTCCAATTCTTGTCATATTATTATCATTATTATTATTATCATTCTTCACCTACGCCCCTAGCCCCCCGCACTTTTTCCCAGCCGATCCCAGTTACCCAATTCTATACAACTATGACAATCAAGAATTTAAATTGACGAAAACTCGGCCCCCTTGGGCTCTAGTGCGCCCCCTCTTCTGTGGAGACGTTCCTCGATGGGGCCCCCGTCCTGCAGTACCAGCTCCGGAACCGAGAACTCAATGCCCCCACAAAAGCCCCGCCAGTCGACGGGAGTCGAAAAGTGAGGTTATGTCACTTTTTTGATGGTCATGGTTTTATTGTCTATCTACTACCCTCAATATTTCTGTGAACAACGCAACTGCCGGTGAGGGAAACGGCTATTGTTATGTTTGTATTATGCCTATCTCAGAAGTCTATACAAATTTCAAGACATAAGCGGCGAGTTACTCATCTAGGTTGTGTTAATAATAATAAAGTGTATTCATATTTCAAATTTGCTCGAAGTACACAGTGATCAATGAATGATTGCAGCGTGTCCATCTCGTGATCGCCAATTCTTGCAACGCTGTTGGTCGATAGAACACCAAACGAAATGTTTTTGCACAGATGTATTCAGCTTGGCTGCGTTACAATTATTGAAACTGCTATTCGAAGTTGCAGTCGTGATTTAGTTTTGTGTTTTTAATTACATTATTGATTATTTATTTCGAATATTTGTTTTGGTGTAAAGTTCTGGGTTGGTTTTGGATGATGTTACATTTTCAAATTTATTTCATTGGGTAAACAAGCTTAATGCGTCTCTGTTCTAGTTGGGTGGTCACGTGCTTTTGTTGACATCGTCCGTATTTTAAATATGAATGCACTATAGAGCAGAGTATGAAACAAACAAAGAAACTTTCTTGTGTGAAACAAAGATCATCTGACTCAAAAATTAACATTTTTCATTCTAAAAATATATAAATAGAAATATAATCTTTTGAAATAGGTATCATAATATTAATAAAGGAGATACAAATATATGAGTTATTAACAGAAATACTTAAATAGTTAAAAAACAAAATAAATGAAATATAAATAAATAAAATCTGTAGCATGTATAAACTAAAAAATGTAAAATTTGATGACCAACTCTGACTCAAATTGCACTCGAAGAGTTGGAGGGAGTTAATTTTCAAATTTCATTATAGTCCAAGAGCCCTCTGTGGAATAAAGAGTTCATTCTTGGTATATTGGTAGTCACGTGACACATGTGAAAATCGATTTTTAGGTTTTCCAATACGCCGAAACGATTCCCTATTTTTTGTATCTCTGATTATACATATTTTTCCCATATGCTCATTAAAGTACATTTTTTTGGATTGTCATCCAATTGAAATTCGTATCAAATTTCAGTGCAATTGATTGCAGAGAACTGGTCTCTTCATAAAATCAGTCAGACTTTTACATATTTAGGAGCTGACAGACTCATGTTAATATTCGATCAATTCCTGCAGAATTGTTAGCGCACAACCATGTCCTAATCCTTTCATATGTACTGAAATTGCATGTCAATAGAAAAATCAGTCGCAAGAATTCTTGATAGGTACATCATGTGGTTTAAATATTCACTAAATGAACATCCAATAAACCAATGTCAGAAATGCAACAATTTTCTTGGAAGTTCACCTTCATGGAATAACTATTTCATTTCTGGGGATTTCATCCGTTACGGTCATATTTTATGATTTAATTCATTAAATTGGGGTAGTCGACCGAAATGACATGCAATGTTTCATCAACTCCGTGCGGCGAATTTATTATTACCATTATATCGACAGTGTTTCATGTCAGTGCAGTTAATGGATAAGTTCACATGAATACGACAAAATAGCCGGACTATACAGGCCGTTTCTTTTATCAAGTGGTAACATTGTTATATTCTAAACCGTAACAAGTATGATATTATGGGAATAGTATAATGTTCAAACAAAATTAACAGGGACTCTCGCCATTTTCGAGTTATTCCTACAGGAACAACTAAAAATTATGTTTTTGGTTTTATACGAATAGAGCTGTTATTTCAGAAAATATGATAAATGGAGAAATACGTTTAATTGTGTTTTAAATGTATTTGGACGATGTAATATTAAATTTTTAATTAAACGTTTCATGTCAACACGGCCACCATCAAGTTCATTTTCAGATACGGACCTGTCTATTTCATTACAATTTTTTATAAATCGATAAAAACACAGTTCAGTGCGGTATATCACAATTGATATTTTTATAGCGTTTCATTCAAAATAAGTATCATCATCAGTAACCACGATTTCTAATTATTATGGTCTTGTCGTTAACTTTTTGAATTGTTTTGATATCTTCCAAACTTATTCAACTATTGGAACTTCAGATATTACCCAATAATTTCAATAAGAACTGACCCATTCTAGGAATTCTTTTATAATTCTCAATCCTGGAAGTAACGAAAATATTAGTTTTGGCCAAAATACAATTGTTGTGTAATTTGATACATCCAAATAGTATCTCAATTTATTTACCATTTTTAAACATATTGGCTTTGCTTGGTTTCTATGGCAGGAAAAATAAATGAGTTGTTGATATCTATTGAGAACTGTCAGACGTAAGTGCACTCGGTTACAAATTGAAGATGTATTCAAATGACGAAAGGAGTAATATGCTATTTACTCATGCAAAATCAAATAAAAATTATATTTTGGCCAGAAATATGCATGGTCTCGGTGATACCCGAATCGTCGTATTCCAAACATTCAAATGTATAGACGATTAGAAAGTAATTTGAGTGACTGTCGTGCATTTGACAGAAATAAAACTAGGAAATGTGTTGTTGCTGAAAGTATAAGGAACCAAATGGAGATTGAAAAAGTGAAAATAACTTATTTTTTTGAATTTAGGATGGGTCAGTTACAAAAATATTTCTAATCAAGATTGTTCCTTACGGGAAATTGCTTACGTATTTGGATTTCTATAAAATCTACCAGAACTATTTTGAAAAAGAACAAATACAAATGCTACAGAATACTAAAAGTTTATCACCTTAATGAAAAGGATTACGGAAGAGGAGTACGATTTGCGAAGAGATTAAGACGAAGAAATATTTGTAAAAAAATAATATGGACAGACGAATCAAAATTCACCAACAAAGGTTTGTTCAACAGAAACATCCATTATGAATCCAAATAAATATTCACATACATTAACTTATTCCCA
The DNA here is from genome assembly GCA_958502065.1 of Chrysolina americana. Lineage (NCBI taxonomy): Eukaryota > Metazoa > Arthropoda > Insecta > Coleoptera > Chrysomelidae > Chrysolina > Chrysolina americana. The sequence continues at coordinate 70,955,954 of OY293412.1, read as the reverse complement.
GGAAAGGTTGGACTGAAAGTATGGATGGGAATTTTGGGAACAAACATACTAGGTCCTTTCTTTTACGATAAGGATTCGAATAGTGGAAAGTAATGAAATTGTTTATACAATGAGTTCAATGCCTGCTTGGATGAATTGTTACTGAACATCCGCCGTAAAATACAATATTCTCAACAAGACAGTGCTCCTTCCCATAATGCAGCAATAGTAAGGGACCAGTTGCCTGGCCAGCTCGATCTCCAGATCTTACCCCCTTAGAATTTTTGTCTGGAGATTCATATTGGATGAAGATTTCTTGACACCTAGTTTATATCAACCATCTCCAACGAAAAATAAGAGATGCATGTAGTAGCATTACACTCATCGTTCTAGAAAATTACCATAGAAATTTTATGGACAGACAACTTATGTGCATTCAACGAAGAGGTCATCAATTCCGACCATTTAATGTAGGTTGTCATGTAGAATCAATTTACTGTATTGGTTTTATTTTCCCCCAAAAATTCATAATAAAATAATTTGTTTTTCTTTCTGTTTCATTTCTTCTACACTTATGTAAGTTTATTTTCGGGGTAAATTGCTATCGTTCGTCTCTTTTATGAATTTTTATAGTTTGGATACATACATTCATTCAAAACGTCACTGATAATTCCTACATCGAAGCGTTAGTTTTTGTGGAATCCATAAACAAATAAACGACAGGACCGTAATTAAAAATTGAAGTCACTGATAATGTAAGATATTTTAAATGAAACGCTATAAAAATCTCAAGTGTAATATACCTCTGACTTGTGATTTTATTGCTATATCAATATTTGTAATGGAAGAAACATGTTCGTATTTGAAAAAAAATTTGATGGTGGTCGTATTGGCACGAAACGTTTGATAAAATATTTATTATTACATTGTTATGCACTGTCAATACAATGAAACTTTCAATTTACATTTTTTCATATTTACTGAAATAAAAATAATTCTATTTGTAAAAAAAAATCAGTTTTCCCTATATGAGTCGAGAAGGGCAAGAGTCCCCGTAGATTTTCTCTGACCAATTTACTGTCCACCACAATAATCAAATTTTTTTTTCCAATCGTCTTTGCATCTGTTACAGTTTAGAATATAGCAATAACATTATGCTACAGGAAATATACAGGTTTCCTTTTTCAACATAATCGTGGTATTCAATTCTATTATAGAATATGAACCAATAAGGGTGAAACACATCAACAATAAATGCTTCCAAAGTGCATGCCGTTCCTAAACATGGGTTTCAGTTTACACTAAACGTACATTGATGAATATTCGAGAATTTGGCCTGAAGTTCTATATGGACCATAACTATCTCCTGACTATACTTTCATATGACTTCCTTTTCTTCATGAATGTATGAGTTCCACCGATAGAAACTACCACATGCTCATATAAAAGTTAATAACTTCTTCTGGCTCAGCTACCTTGCTGATAACATCTTCCGATAAAAAGTAATCTCTTTGATTTACAAATCATCTGGATATGCGAGTATGACCTTTCCTATGATAACTACGACGAGACCATTTACTGACAAAATACGTATCAGGACTATCATATGGACCGCAGCGGAAACGAGGTTCTAGGAGTTATAAGGCTCCTAGCAGAATAGAACTAATTAGTATGATACATTGGCTAAGGCTTTTGCGGCTGAAATTTTCACTATCACTATTTTGATTCGGATTTAAAAGCCGTCGTGATTTGCGCGAGTGGCTAGCTTCCTCAGAGGTCTGTTCATCTTCTGTCTTCACTTTATAGTCATCTGCGAGGTCACAAAACATCATTCTAATTCACCATCACTTTTTTGATTCGGGTTTGAAGGCCGTCTTGATTTAGAATAGTTTCCTAACGTTTCGCTAGCGCGAGTGGCTATCTTGCTCAGAGGTCTGTTCATCTTCGTTCTTCACCGATGACTGAAGTGAGTCTGTTCATCGAAACGTTAGGAAACTATTCCAAATCACGACGGCCTTCAAACCCGAATCAAAATAGTGATAGTGAATTAGTATGATGTTTTGTGAACTCACAGATAACTAAAGTGTAGATAGTAAGGAGGACTCGCTTTATCCTAAGATCTGCTGAGTCCAAACACAGCAGGTTATCTTTAGGATAGGGGGTACTTCATACGATTAACCACAAACTCTAATTTGCTAAATTAAAATCTTATGGATTTTTTAACGATGCTCTACTTCTAATTAAATTATATTTTACAAATCGGAAACAATTTTTTTTATCCAACTTCATGCGGTCTGGCTACAATAATATTACCACTGGGGTACCGCAAGGTAGTGTCCTTGGCCCGTTATTTTTCATAATATATACCACCGATATTCTAAAATCTTTAAATAATTGTAATGTTTGTGCGTACGCGGATGACACACAGATCGCTATAAAATCTAAAGCATAAAACATGCACTTATGCTTCTTAATAATGATCTCGATATACTAGTATCAAAAAGTACCTCACACAATTAACGACTCAACCCAGACGAACAAAAAATACTTCTTTCACCCCGCGTAACCAATACGATCACATCGAAAGTAATTTTCAAATTTTTATGAATGGAACACAAATAAAAATCGAACATTCAGCAAAAAATTTAGGTCTAGATATAGAGGATGATCTCAGCTTCAAATCGAATACAAATAATTTACTTATGAAAACATTCACTACTCTAAAACTCCTATATTCCAATAGAGATGTTCTTAACTTCAATATACGTAAACAGTTAGCTGATACTCTTGTGCTTCGCATATTTCGATTTTCTTTAAGGACCCTTCCTTGATACCATTTTCAAATACAAAATACAAAAAGTACAAAACTTTTGTATTCGCTTTATCTTTGGACTCCGAAAGTTCGACCACGTAAGTAAGAAAGTTTCATCTGGCCACATATCTATTTAAAATTATGGCAGAAGGTCCGGAAGACATTCAGTTAACGTCAGAAATCCATACATAAACGGTGCCCCAACACTCAACTGCTCTATTTCAAAAAGGGTCCTCATATAATTTTATTGGACTATTCAACTCTGCCAATCGAAGTGAAGAATTATAGTAGATATGCTTTCAAATCATGGTTCAAGCACAAACTCCGAAATGACCACTAGGCCTATCTCTACGCAATTTCTGCCTTATCAGATCTGCTGTTTTTTCGAATGCGACATTTTTACATTCTTATGTTTCTTACTATTATTTCATTCAATAAGTTTAATTACTACTCTTTCTTACCTAGAATGATCGTTTTGAAGTTCGGTGTAAAGAGTAGCTTACCTAAACCTCGCTCCATAACGACGAAAATAAAAATTTATTTTTTTCAATTGGTGCCCCTTTCTGCCTACTTAAAGCACGCCTCAGCGTGTGCAAATCGAACTTTCAAAAACGCGCGTTTTTTAAAGTTACTATGGCTACATCAATAATGCGAGAACCGTGAAGTCTAATTTAATGACATTATTATGATTATTGATCTGACAGGAGTACCTTGTAACGTCCAATGAAATATTACAAACAAATGCAAAACTTTTATTCAGACATTAACGAAAGGTATACTAATGTCACATTACGAATTCAACCATTTTACATTTCTTATTTCCATAATTTGTAATAATGAAACCCAGTATTTATGATTTCATAGTAAACCAATTGTAAAAACAACGTAAAGTATTCGTGGATAACTGATCTTTCAAACACTTGCTCTAAAATCGCGCGTGTTTAAAAGACCTTTTTATCCACTTATACTTCAATATACTATTTTTTATATCTGTCATTCAGTTAATAAAGACGATTATTATAATTATTATTATTATTATTACTTCAGGGAGACTTCCTCATGCCCCTACTGTTTTGAATCTCCGTTTTGCCATTTTTCTTTGCACTTCAAAAACATACAACTGTGGCACTCCCAGTAACCGGTGGCATGAAGTTACACATCTGTTTTACATAAATGACCTCAAACTACATGCATTTGGTGGAACACTACAAAACTATCAGAAAAGAGTTTGCGATGGAAAAATGTGGCACAATAAGAGGACGATGCAAGAAATATGGAGGACGGTAAAATCAGTTTAAAACTCTCTCCGCGGCAAGTATCAGCATAAACAGTGATAGGTATGGTCATCAAAACCGGCGGGAAAGAACAAAGTTGCTGTAACTAATATGCTTGCCGTCTGATTCTATCCCACTTCCTTTGGTTTAATAGAAGCTTGCATACTAAATCGTTCTGTTCCACGGCAATACTTCCCCAAAAAATGAAGTTATCAGGAGTTCTTTAACCATGACAAAGCAGATCGTGCAGCCGATGAAGTAGGTCTTGTTTTCGATACTGCACGTGGGTACTCAAACTCTGTCAGCGAGTTGGAACCCGTCAAGCAAGAAGCTCACGTCGAAACTGCACAGGAAGAAAAAATATTCCTGCAAATACATACGGATAAGACAATATATGGGGTGACTTTCAAGAAAATCAAAGATTTTGGCTTGTCCAAAAATTTTACCTTTGCGTTCCTCAAGTCAAGTGGGCTAAAGTAGAGGGCCCAGGGATTTATAGCGGCCTGCCAGGAAGGTTTCTTCAGCACCTTGGTCTACCCCAGTGGGGTGATAGGTATTAGTGTAGAGCGTGTCGTTTCTTGAATTTTGTTCGATTTCCTTCGCAGTAATCTCTACCAGAGAGTTGTTTTCGGAAGAATGCTTCTATGCGGGGCTGCCCATTTTCACCACAAGCTCTCGACATATATTTTCAAATTAGGTCTTGCAAGATTGCATTCAGTTTTGCCATGACACGGTTTCTTCTCTCAATCTCGAAGAGAGAACTGTAAATGAAATCTACCCTTGCACCGTTGAAATAACTCGAGTAGGTAATTAAAAAAATCCAATATATTGAAAATAAATCCAATATATTGAGAAGAAATCCATTATATTGAAAGGAAATCTAATATATTGAAAAGGTATCCAATATATATTGAAAATAAATCCAATATATTGAAAATAAATGCCATATATTGGATTCGTTTCAAAGAAATTATTTTATTCTATATGTGTGACCATTAGACGCTTTCGTACATATTGGCTCAATATGAAATCAAAATTAAAAAAAATAAGGTGGTGCTACCTGGGCTAGAACGCCCAGTAATTGTGAATGATCCACATTATGTATTTTGATGATGAATATAATGGAATAATAACACTACTGAAAACTGAGTCCTTTGATTTGCATGGTTACAATGCTTCAATTATTGGAACTGTCTTTTGCATGCGCAGCAGGATATGATCTTAGGTACTAGTATATATACAAGAAATCACAGTTCATAACTCTCATAGGATATAGGCTTGTTAATTGAAAATTAGTTCCAGTTGATACGTCGACAAGATTACTTCGTTCACACTACTGAAGATTTGTACCGCAATTGCTATCGAAACGTTTGGATATTTCAATCAGAGAAAATCACGGTAAAATCCCGGAAAATAAACAATGTGACAGGAGGATCCATACTAAAACACCCAATAATTCGATCTCAACGACAAGATGAGTCATACCTAGGTAAAAACAATTGAATTATGACGAATAGGTATCTACTATATTATGAATCATCTCTTTACCTTCAGTCATTCAAATTGGTAAAAACATTTACTTTTCCGTATACGTAATTGCTATCTCGTTCAAATGTTTCTGTATTCACAGAAATACAGTTACGAAAGCAATCTAAATTCACTTTTCAAAATCAAATTCCTGTCTCATCCCGAGTTAAATTTCGTTCAATTATCAAATCGAATTCGAATTCCCAGAGAAATCATCTGCAGATGGCTGAAAACGAATAATCATCCGAAATGAACTTTAAACAAAGTCGTGATTAGAAGCAACCGAGGAATACCGAGCTAGTCAGCGTGAAATGGCCAGGTCTTAACTCCGTCTGCAGCCCCAATACTTCGGATATCCGTATTTCTCTGCTTAATCTAAGCTGTAATGATCCTATCGCGGGCAACCGCACGCTGAGATGGATATTGAACTGGAAGGCTTTCATTACTTTTTTAAATCGCTTTTGCTACTTTCATCACCACTTCTTATGGAAAACCCTGACACGATACTCCTGGTCACGATGCTTTGGTTCATGCACAGTGGCTGCACCATAGTGAATATTTCAGAATCATTGATTCACCAGGTAGGTTGAGGATTCTCAACAGTTGTTGACATTCATTTATGTTCTTGAATCTGTTATTCTTCTAATTATTTCCTGGCCTATTTATTTATAAAAAAGAAATGACTTCAGACATGTGTCAGGCCAAAAAAAATAAGTATATTTTTCAAAAGGAGATGAAAACAAAGTATTTTTTTTCGTGAGGTGAGAGTTTGTATGTGAGCGAAGCGGAACGGAGCGAGTGTGGCAATCTTACAAACAAAAAAAACGTATTTCATCTCGAGTATGAAATGCAATTTTTTCTACGATAAATAAAATACTGGAATTACGCTAACGGAGTCTATATTAAAACGTTGACTGCCGGGCTCATATTTCCACTTTTGGTATCAGAGCCGAAACTAAATTTTTTATCCCAGAAACCATTAGACACTGATTTGAACTTTTTGAAATTTGGCACTCCGGATCCAAAAAATTATATTTTCTCAACACGGTCTCATAGACCGAGTCAGAGCTCTTGTATACGTGTAGACCCCTTCACGCCGCGTCGGTCCGTCAGCTCAGTCCGGCAGGGTTGGACCTCGGTCTAATGCTGTGTACAATACTTATCTCAACCTGAATTTTGAGTGTCACGAGTATATAGCGATTTTTCTAAACTGGAGCCGAGTAGTTCATTGCTCATTTTATGTTCTGCGCTTGTTTGCTTCACAGTCAAATACGGAAATCAACACACCTAGTACTCGGAAACGGATGATGCATAAAATTACTCAAAGGCCGTATGAAACAAGAAGAGCTTGCTTTAAATGGTACGAAAGAGTAGAGAACGAATCAGTATCGCGTAATTTAAAAAAAATACGAACAATTGTATTTCATAAAAAAATTCTATTGCATTTTATTCATTGAATAAACGTATATTTCACAGTATTCGCCTTTCAAAAATTCTGTGTACCCACTGATTTGCCTGCCACGCCGACTCGGTCTGTGTGTCTGATGAAGACAATTTGCCATTCAAAATTGTCACTGAAGCCGTCTCGGTATGACTCCGCGATATCATCAACAGTAATGTAGACCGACGGCTTCACGAGCAGTTCAACTGACTCGGTCTCATAGACCGAGTTGGCCTTGTGTATCAGTCTCAATCTCTGTCTATTAGACCGACGTGATACGTCGGGATATTTTTGTGTCGGTCTCATAGACCGACATGGCAGTCAACGTGTTAATTATAATTATAGAAAGAAGATCAAATATAATCGTGAAAAAGTCTAGAAACTGTCAAACGAAGTGGAGTTCGTTCGCTGATTCAAATGCCAAGTAGTGAGATTAACTGTCATTAGTGTCAAAAATCCATCAAATTGTTGTTAGTATATTCCCATCGGGTCGCATGATAATGTTCACTTGCTTCATTTTCATCTCTAGAGTGAAAAACTATCACTTTCATGTAGGGTATCCGGTTGAAAAATTATCATTTTCATATACATGAGTAGAATAATAAAACAATAAAAAACTTCCTGTCTAAAACTGTAAAAACTCATTATTATTGAAAGAGATCTAAAACATTTGGTGACCCCGACTAAAATGAGTTGCCAAAACGAAGCGGAGCAGGAGTTAATGGAAGTATTCCTGCAGATTTTGTTTGGACAGACCATTTTGGTGGTACCAGGAGTACCACTGCGACAGTGTCAATCCAATGCTTTCATTAAACTCAAAGCATACAACACGAAAGACAAACTCTCAACGTTCTTTGGTGGGTTTCGAAAGGAGGAAACTAGCTTTAAAAATGAGAAAAAAAACAAGAATTGTAGGAAACTTCACTATGAATTCATGCAAAAAGGAATTGAAGAAAATATGTGACTGTTGAATTTAAAACAAGAATTTCGAAATGTAGAACTGAATGCACATGAGAAAGTAGATAGTGTTTCAGTGAGATCAAATGTTTCAGCATGCACTAGAACTCATTTAGGAAAATCAACACCAAATAAGTGAATGCGTAGCAGAATGGGCAAGTATCACAAAGAACCTTTTGAAAATGAAGCTGAAAATGGAAAACACTTTTGAAATTACATATAATTACTTGGCAAATCCATTAAACGTGATATCAAAGCTGTGTCGTCTCCTAATCAAAATAAACACAATAAACTGATAGAAGGGCATGCAATGAAGGAAGAATTTCCGGTTATATCATAATAGATTATTACATAAGATTGAACCCTTCAGAGAAATTAACGAAAGTATGGCTGCTGTGGAATGAAATTTGGAGCAGACAGATAAAATATTTTTTTATTGGATACATATCTTTCTTCTACACAATAATTTTGCCAATAAGTAATTTCACGAGAAAATCATGAAAAAATTGCGAGACCGTACGTCGAGCAATTTTGTATAATGTCAGTTTTTCGAGTGAAATTACTAATGGAAAACTTTTGAGTTGAAAGAAATTCATCCAATAAAAAAAAGTTGGAGTGTTTTTTGGCAAGATCAATCAACGACGATATACAGTGGGTCTGCTTAAGTTGGCTACATATGGGAAACTTTTTTATTATTGATTTTACGAAAAAAAGTTATTCCACATAAAAATTTTTGCATGTTGAAACCCATGATGCAACCATCGGATATTGAATTTTATCAATCTTATGCGGGGTATGTCAAAAGATATGAATTTTACTCAAGAGTAAAGTAACTTTATATTTCATAATATCGAAAATTGTTATTATGAGAAGTTGTTCGGAATTAAAATCTATGTTTCAATTTGCGATTACATCTAACCAATTGGAAAACAAATAACTTAACATTTTTTTTTTGAAATTATCAATATTACATTTAAATTTAGTTTTATGAAAATTTGCTTATTAATTTCTAAACAGACAGGTAAGGTTAACATGTTTGTAATAAATTATAATTGATAAATGTTCGGTATTGATAATTTGAGAAAAATTTGTAAAAAAGTTATTTTTCCAATTAGAAGGTTGTAATTGCATATTGAAACAGTTTTCAATTCCAACTAACTTTTTATACTGAAAATTTTCGATGTTGTGAAATATAAAGTTACTTTACTTTTGAGAAAATTTCATATTTTTTGACATACCTCGTATAAGATTAATGAAATTTGATATCTGATGATTGCATATTGGGTTTTAGACTATGCAGAACTTTTTATGTAGAATAACTTTTTTTCGTAAAATCAATAGTAAGAAAGTTTCCTATATGTAGACAACTTAAGCAGACTCAGTGTATAAATGTTCAATAATAATAAACACTTTTAAATCATTTGAAAGAAATAAGAGCGACGGCCGCTCAATAGATGAAGTCTGGTTTTGAAAACTTGCATTTTTATCGCGATAAAAAAGGATGCTCCTTTTTTCGCTGTTAAAGTGACTCCGACGTCATTTTCAAAAGGGTTTATTTCTACAGGAGTTGATTAATCAATAAGAAACCAGAAATTCTAATAGGGAAGGACAATATACCGGGTGGCTACGGAAGTATTGCCTACGGAATATCTCAGTTATTGTATGAAGTAGTATTGTGACATTTGGAGCGTCGATATAATGACATAAGAGCTAGAATTTGAGCATATTGACATGTCGAAGTTAACTTCCGGTCTGACCGGAAGTAACATCAACTTTCTTATTTTAAAGGAAACCCTATTTTTTTTCTTTTCGCTTTATTCAGCATTCAATTCCCTTTCTAATGACATATCACAAGTTGGTATCTAACCAGAAACTAGATCAGAAAAAAATTATTATTGAAATTCACCGAGTAGGCCGTGGAAGCAAAATGAAAGCCAAAAATTGAAAAGTTGGCTATGGAAACAATACGTCACTTGATAACAGTTGCTACTACTGTGATATTTTATTTTCATTCGTCGGCGTTATAAAAAGCCGCCAAAAAAAATATTGGAAAAATTCAATTATTATTATTCAAATAACAAAACAGATTATCGCCATACGCAAAAATAACATTAAAAATAATGTGGAATGATAAATTATATCCTGTAGGTTCTAGGTTAAATAGGAACATAAACGTACTTGGTCTGTGCCATCGTCCATAGATATTCTAATATCTACCTATGGACGATGTTTGTGCTATTCAGAATAATCATTCCATTGCAATAATCATTCGAACCAAAATATTAACAAGTAGGCTGATTAAGATGTATTTTGAAATGAAACAAAAAATAAACGAGAGCTCTCACGAACGCTGCTATCCATATTATTTTGACGTTCGAAGTAGTGTTTTTGATTCTGCCATTTTAAAAGGGTTTGGAAATCGAAATCAGTTAGTGGAATATTCAAAAAATGCCCCGATATTCACGAACCGAACAAATTGACATGCTTCTCATTTATGGTGAATGTTTAAAAAATTCTTATGCCGCTGAACGATTGTATTTAGAGCGATATCCAGGGAGGCAGCAACCGTCAAGAAGGTATTTCCAGTAGCTTGAAGAAAAATTAAGAACTGAGCCTGATGTTCACGAAGACCAAGAAGCATTTGTTATTAATGAGGAAACTGTAATTAATGTATTAGCTTTAGTACAATATGATAGCACAATTACCTCAAGGCAGATTGGCGCCGAATTAGCTATAAGTAAGGACTCTGCTAGGAAAATTTTGAAAAAACATCGATTTAAATCCTTCAAGTATCAGTTGCATCAACATTTGTATGAAAATGACGGTGAAAGGCGCCTGGAATATTGTAAATGGTTTCTTCGACAAAATGCTGAGAATCACCTATTTAACTATTATATCTTGTTTACGGACGAGTCGAGATTTACCAACAATGGATTATTTAACAGGAATAATATAAGGTAGGTACTGTACTTTATTTGGATTATTGTCGATAGTCGAAGTGTAAAGTGCTAAAAGTGTGAACGGTCTTTTGTTTCAGGTACTGGGCGATAGAAAACGAGCACCGGTTTCGACAAGGTGACTTCCAGGAGAGATTTGGTGTGAATGTTTGGGTAGGAATAGTTGGAACTCATATTGTTGGCCCCATTCTTTTTCAAGGCCAACTAACCGGAGAGAGATACTTTAATTTTTTAACGAATGAAATTTCGGAATTCATTAACAACCTACCAGCGGAAATAACTGAGAGAATGTACTTCCAGCAAGATGGCGCCCCTCCGCATAATTCAAGAATAGCGAGAAATTATCTTCAAAATCGCTTTCAAGAGAGACTTATAACAACCCATGGTCCAGTCAGGTGGCCACCAAGGTCACCTGATCTTACTCCGTGCGACTTTTTTCTATTGGGGCATCTTAAAAATAGGGTGTATTCCACACAGCCTACAACTCTACATGAGCTAGAAGTAAAAATTCGTAGAGCTTTCCAAGATATCACGCCCCAAATGATGAGAAACGTTTTACATGAAAATATCACGAGAGTCAATAAATGTATTGACGCTGAGGGAATGCATTTCGAACATTTGTTTTGAATTTATTTTATCTTTAATACTATCAATTTGATTTTTTTTTCAATAAATTTGTTTTTTTGTTATTTGAATAATAATAATAATTGGATTTTTTGGTATTTCATTTCAAAAAATTACTTTCTATTATATCATTAGAAAGGAATGGTTATGCTGAATAGTACAGGCAAGAAAAAGTTGTATGTTCCTATTTAAGTTATGGACCTACAGAGTATTGTTTTTTTCCCAATTTTTCCAATATCTTTTTTGGCGGCTTTTTATAACGCCGACGAATGAAAATAAAATATCACAGTAGTAGCAACTGTTATCAAGTGACGTATGGTTTCGATAGCCAACTTTTCAATTTTTGGCTTTCATTTTGCTTCCACGGCCTACTCGGTGAATTTCAATAATAATTTTTTTCTGATCTAGTTTCTGGTTAGATACCAACTTGTGATATGTCATTAGAAAGGGAATTGAATGCTGAATAAAGCGAAAAGAAAAAAAAATAGGGTTTCCATTCAAAATATGAAAGTCGATGTTACTTCCGGTCAGACCGGAAGTTAACTTCGACATGTCAATATGCTCAAATTCTAGCTCTTATGTCATTGTATCGACGCTTCAAATTTCACAAACCTACTTCATACAATAACTGAGATATTCCGTAGGCAATACTTCCGTAGCCACCCGGTAGATCGAATTGTTGCCTGTCAGATAAGATGTGGACGAAGAAATTCACCAATAGCCACTAGAAGTAAAATGGAATGGGCACTTTGTGATCCACGTCGAGAAAAAAAAAACAACAGTGAAAACATTTTCAAAGCTCACACATTGCATTTATGTGAAACTGAAAACTCTGGTGATAATTCATGAGAAATATTGTGAAAATACTCCTCAACATAATTCTTTGGTGTGTTAGTAACACCAACTTGTCATAACTACGAAATTTCAAGAGCTTTCAAAATAATGGGGGAAACTACAAAGCAAACTGATGGTAGGTATGGAACAGGTCAATTATAATATTACCAGAAAGGAAATTCAGAGCAGTTCAGCGACTGAAATGCGTTGAGAGAAAATTTCTACAAAATGAAATCTTTGAATAAAGGGTATATTACAAAACTGAGCCCAGAAGAAGCAAAAATTTGAGGTTCTCGTACGTGGTATCTTCCTCATTTCGCTGTCGAAAATCTGAACAAGAAAAACATTAAATCAGTATTTGATGCAGCAGCCAAGTCACATGGTGTTAGCATTTAAGGACGGTCAGTTAGTCATTTCGTGACCAAAAATTGACGTCAATCGGACGTCAGTCTGCTGCCTGGGTAGTAATAGTAATATAATTTGCTTCGTATAATTGAATTTTGATATTTATACTATTTATTTTTCTCTAAACCCAACGGTGGCGTCGGTTTGATAAAAAAATAGAATAAGGTTTCAAACATATTTCTGTTAAAAACTTAAAGAAATTACGTTAGATGGTTCTTGAAATAAAGCATTTTTTGAGATACAAATCATCGAGAGAACTGTGACTAACACAAATGATAAAACCAACTGACAAATTTATTTTTCTGAATCAAATTGAAACTGAAACTACTGACCATTCTTTCTCTCACTTCGATGTCATAAACGGTCTAAAAATATATATACCTACTTGAACTCCGACCGCCATCTATCAGCGACACCTCTAAAAGCTATGGTTAAATTTTTGTAACGCTCTTCAAGCAAACAAATCAATTCCTTCCCACTAAGTAGTTCCTAATTTCATTCGATTTGCGAACTGCCTCATAACCCCTTTCACAATTTCAGAATTTTTAAAAATGTTTCACGATTATTTCATTCCATCTAGCAGACAGGAACAAGAAATCACATCATGTCACGTAATGCTCTCACATAAGAGATATCCATGTTGAAAATGCTGATGTACATATTATTCGACATTACCTTAAACGCTGACGATGATGTCATTCCACAAACCTTGTTATAAGGAAACTCTGTAACGAATATTACTTCCGTTCGAATGAACTATTGTTTTTAAGGGTTTGTCTTAAGAAACTGCTGGAAGGAATTGTACCACAGGGTGTGTCAGACTTTGAAGAAGGCCAAAACAAATTATTTGAAATTAAAAAGATATTGTTGGACAGCGACAAATACTTCCAAGAATTCATTTAATGTAAACAAGCATGCAACGGCCAGTGTGAGTAGGATTACGTCACCATCGACGCGTTATCGAACCGTGAACCAAAAAATGGAACTTCTGAACTACGCCGTGTAGATCTAGCTCTCCATGATTCTAAAGGTCTATATCAGGAAGTGATCGGAGCTGAACAAGAAGTTGGCTCAAGTACAGATTACGTCACACAACTTGAAGTTTGTGAACTAAAGTTAGAGAAATAAAATGAGAAGTACCAATTAGTGTCCAGTGAAGTATGCAGATTTTCATAGAAATGTATTTTGGTTTTGGAATCGAATTATTACTATTCATAATGATTATTGAGCTGTAAGCGAACAAGTCATAACTATCCAGTATTGGTGGTATTATTGTTTGTAGCCACAAACCTCAGAATGTTAAAAAACATTTTAAAGCTCAGATTTCAGTATTCATCTCTAGAAATCTCCTTTCAATGAATGTCTCAAGAAATCCCAAATATATATTGAATCACTCTTTCTTGATCCATACTCGGAAATATAATTATTCAACACTTCGCTCAACAAATCCGTATGTGACGAAATCCCTATTGTTTATTTTAAAATAGTGATTGCCAATTCTCAATTCTCCTTTCTAGAATCGTTCATTCATCTCCATGAACGAAATCATATCCGAACCTTTTGAATTTAGGATAGTGGTGATTCACAGCTCTTGAAAATCCATCGACCTATATCAGTACCTACCCATCAGTTTTTCCAACATTTTTCAATATACTTTCATCAATAGTTATACATCTGCGAAAGGTATAACATTCCCTCCACCAATCAAAAGGAATTTTCAGTTGATAAATCTACGTATTAAAAGAAAATTGTTAATTTAATCCTAACACGTGAACGTCCTGTGGGGATTTCTGTGACCTTTGCGAATTATTCCACTTTGTCGATCATGTTATTTCGTGAGACAAAATCCAGAGACATGAAATGACAGGTATTTCTTGCCAGTAGTTGTGTAGCTTTCTCAATACATGAAGTCACTGTGTTGCTATCAATGATGTAACAAACGGTCACAATTGGAGTTCTCTTCATACAATTTGAAAAATTTTGGTTCACTAGTCCAGCCTTCTTCAAAACGATGATACATCGATAATTTTCCTAGACAAATCAGACGAGTTAATGTTGGCTTAGTGCTCCAAAACTTTCTCGAGTATGTAGAAGTTGTTCGGAACAAAATTATCTGAATCCAAATATTGACAAAACAGTTTGATACGATTTCACAATCGTCAAAAAATTATTCGAACGTGACTATATCCACTGGGAATGGTGTTCACCAAGTCGAATTCATCATCATTGTCGAATGGTTGATCGAAATTGAATTCTCATTACTGTCCTTCTAGAAATATCAACCTTTTTACTACTACTATTTTTTGTTTGTTCAATTCTTTTCGTCAACCTGCTGCACCATAACGAGCAACCCTCAGAAGCCTTCGAAAGACTTGTGCTATCTAGGAAAGATTAACTTACTTGTGAACGAGTGATTTCATACACGGGGACATGGTGGAATTGGAACCTGCGCACTTATGGTTTATTTAAATGTTATAGAGATTACACAGGAGAATTCCAGGTTTTGATATAGTACAAGCCAAAATATGACTTATTTTAACTTGATTTGTTGGAAAATTCATTGAATTCCTAGTGAAGTTATGTCTCCCAGATTGTTCAATTTGTTACCAAGTGAAAATTGGCAAATTACTCCACAGTTTTAATGGAAAGATGAAAAATTTGCCAGAAAATAAAGTGTTTGATAAAAACATATTTAGGTGAAAAGAATTTTTAATTTTCTTCAAATAATTCCAGTACAGATGTAAATTTAACGGTGTTATTCTATACGTGTTTTTTCTTCCTACATTATTTCATTGACGAATCCCAAACAATTTTTCATTGTCAAATGAAAAATTTAGTATTACTATCATAGATTCTAAAAATTTTTCGATTTAGTTGCGTGACCGAGCCAGCTTGAATCAGTGGAAACGGCCATAAAACCGCGGTAAATAGGTGTTTTCCCATTTGAATTGAAAAAATAATAATAATATATTTATTACATTAAGACCACACTACATGGTACTGGACATGTCAAACAAAAAATAAGGCTTGTCACATAAAAAATATAGACGTCATGAACACTACCTAATTGATACATGTACATACAGGGGGTCCCTCCGAGAACTGCATCGATCAATATATAGAAAACCATAGGTGAGCCAAATTAAAAAATTTGAGAGTTCACTATTGTTGATAAGTGCTATCCGGCTAATTTATTTTAAAGATGGTGACACTTCTGGTTGTACCGGAAGTGAACCCCAACTTGGTTATTTTAAATGGGATACCCCGTATTATCAAAGTTTAAGATTTTGCGCATGATTTTGAACATGTTTCATATATAATGTCCTATACCTAAGTCTAACCGTTTTCGAAATATTTCAAATTTTGAGTTGAAAATTGCGTTTGCAGACCGAAAAATATATTTTTTTTTATTTCTAGACATGATCATTTATTTTCGATTGTATGTTAATTTATTCGTAGGAGAGGACCCAGTTCAGCAGAATTTTGATATCAATTCGATTATAGTTATACAGGGTGATCGCCAGAAAATTATATAGATCCGGTTGAAAAATTTTTCCAAATGGAAATCCCCAATTTTATTATCTTATTCGATTCAGCATCGAAAATGTAGGTAAATTTGAATAAGGTTATCTATGCCTACATTCAACAGTTTTCGAAATATTGGCGAATTAACATGTCTCAGTTCCAGAAAATGTCGTATTCTTTAGTTTACTCATTCTTAGTTGGCCATGGCACCCGCGTTTGCGTTGGAATCAATCAACTAACTGTTACGAAAATGTCATTGTAATCAATCGTACCGGCTCGTTTGAATTATTTGAATGAAGATATCTATTTATAATTTATGGCGAATGTAATAGGGTTATTTCAAGAACATGTGATATATTTGCTATTCGGTATCCGCAGAAGCAAAAGGCCTCACAAAACACTGTTAAACGAATTATAGAAAACTTCAAAAACTTTGGACCCGTCAAAGTAAGAGTGTAGAGAAACAAGCGATTAGTTGATGAAGAAATTGAAATTGCCGTTTTGGGATATTTTGCCGCATATCCAACATTATCTTTGAGACTAGGTGCAAGAGAATCAGGATTGTCAAAAAACTCAGTACATAAAATACTGCGCAAACATAAATTTCACTCATGTAAGTTCTCCATAGTTTAGCACCTGAAAGAAACAAATTTTCCACGAAGAGTGAGATTTTGTGAATTTGTTTTGACTTGGTCGGAAGGGAACGAAGTATTTTTGGATAATATTATATGGACAGACGAAGCTAAATTCACAATAAATGATATCTTCATCCAACATAATTGACATTATTGGAGTGATTCAAATCAATATGTATTCAGGGAACTGAATTTTCAAGAGTCTTGGCAGTTCAAAGCTTATTGTGCGATAAGAAGGGATAGCGTCGTGGCACTGCAAATGGTAAGTAAAAAACATGTCAATTTCGAAACAAGAATAGGATCAGATATACTTTTTTCTGCAGGTGAAGAATATTTGAATATTTTGCATTATTTCGAAAATGAGTACTTGGACACTTTACCAATCGCTGACCATAGACACCTATTTTATCAACATGACGGTGCACCGCCGCATAATGGTCACTTAGTCAATACTCGTTTACAAGAATTGTTTCATGACCAGTGGATAGTCAACAATGAACCATTTCTTTGGCCACCTCGCTCTTCAGGTTTATCAGTGCTCGATTTCTGCATTTGAGGTACAATTAAAATTCAAGTCTATGAAACTCAATTGACCACCACGGAAGATTGTACCTATGCAACGAGTGAGAAATTCATTTGAGAATCTCAGACCTGATTCATTACGAAAAACGACACATCAAGAATAATTATTAGTGAGATGTGAAAAACGTTTGGGAGTTGAAGGACATCAATTCAAACATTTACTGACCAAATAATTTTTGTATACCTCTCAATTTCTGTTTTATTCGAATTGTTTTAGAATTTTTTCATCTACATTTTGGTATCGGCAGATGGAATGTCTTTTAAGTTTCCTATAATTCGTTCAACAGTGTTTTGTGAGGGCTTCTGCTTCTGCGGATACCGGATAGCAAATATCAGATGTTCTTGCGATAACCCTATCGTATTCGCCATAAATAATAAATTGATTCAAGTAATCTTTATTCGAATAATTCAAACGAGCCGGCATGATTGATTACAATGATATTTCTGTGGAAGTTGATTGTTTCCAACGCAACCGCGGGCGCTATGGCCAACTAAGAATAAGTAAACTCAAGAATACAAGATTTTCTGGAAATGAGACATGTTATTTCGCCAATATTTCGAAAACTGTTGAGTATAGGCATAAATAACCGTATTCAAAGTTAGATGGACTTACAGTAATTTTTTTAACTGGATCTATAGTATTTTATGGCGAACGCCCTGTATAACTCTAATCGAATTGATATCAAAAGTCTGCTGAACTGGGTCCTCTCCTATGAATAAATCCATACACATTCGAAAATAAATAATCATGTTCAGAAATTAAAAAAATATTTTTCGGTCTGCAAACGCAATTTTCAACTTAAAATTTGAAATATTTTAAAACCGGTTAGACTTGGACATTATACATGAAACATGTTCAGAATCATACGCTAAATTTTTGATAATATACAGGGTGTCCCATTTAAAATAACGAAGTTGGGGTCCACTTCCGGAACAATCGGAAGTGCCACAATGTTCAGAATATTTAGCCGGATTGCACTTATCAACAATAGTAAAATGCCAAATTTTCAAATTCGGCCCATCAATGGTTTTCTATATATTGATCTATGCAGTTCCCGGAGGGACCCCCTGTATATACATATACATTTATTCAGTCTCACATACGTATACAGAAATATATCATAGTTTATAAAAATTTAGCTATCTTCTATAAAGTAACTTATATTAAAATAACATTTTCCAATCAATTAAGATTTAGTTTGAGTTTTGAGACGTATTTAAATTTTATCACACTTTATAATTCAGGCATGCGTATTGATAGACTATACCACTGTTCTGTGCGTTGGAATCTGTAGCAAACTACCATGTATGGTTCTATAGTTATGATTATCGGAATTTTCTTCATTATATGGTTTATACGAGTCAGTTCGTTGCATGCCAAATATGAGTCTAATTTCACATTTTTGTGAAATCTGTATTTTTCGAGCTAGTGATGCATATCCCTAAACAATCATATTATAACTGATTCGAGAGCACACAAGGGCATAGTACCCACTTAGTAATTGTTCTTCATTTGATTTTCCTTTAATAGGGGGATTTCATAGTAATAATAATAATAATACTCCCTCATAAACATTCGTAGAGTTCACCCAAAGGCATAGCCGCGCAGGTAGAGGACGGCTATTATTATTATATGCCGTGGCGCTCCGGGGCGACTTACTTATGTTTTCGGTGGTGTATTAACTTTTCAGCTGCAGGAGAACCCGGAAATCCTACAGCACCACCTCGGTAGCCATCATTGATTTTCTTACTGACATTTTTAATAGCAGTTCTGGATGACATCTGCGAATCTCAATAAGTTCAGAGGAAACGAACAGAAAGAAGAGGGAGCAAAGTGCTTGTTCCAATATTTACATTTATTCAATTTTCTGATTCTTTTTGTCGTTCAAGTGGAGTTGAACAGTTTTTGAGGCATTCAATATCATAACAATTTGGTCGCCCAATAATTCAAACTTTCATGCAGCTTATGCGGATTATTACCGTATACTGCAAGTGATATATCATCAGCATATAATATTAAACATTCAGTGTTCATCGTGATCGTTGATGAAAATGAGAAATAACAATTGTCCCAAGAATGGTCCCTGTGGGACTCTAAGATTCGCATCATACGTTTTTCTTTCGATGTCATTCATACTAATGAAAATGTTACTGTTTTCTAGATAGGACATCAACCATAATTCCCCTTATGCCTAAAGAATATAGCTTTCTTTCGGGAAATTTGAGTTTTAAAACAGTTAGAAGCTTTTGGTAAGATCGAAAACTTGTTTCCTTACATGCTTTTTCCGATCCAAATATTTGTGAACTCACTGGTAGAAGATTATAGATGGCACTTTCTGTCGATCTTCCTGAATAAAGATAATTTTGAAGTTTACTGGTGATTTGATAGTTCTCTAAATATATTATGAGTTGGTTATATATACCTTTACTTCTTCTACTTTCATATATACTTTTGGCTTTAAGATTAGGAGAGCATTGTAAAGTGATTCCTGCATTGAACTTCGTTGATAATCTGATAGATATAATTAAACGTTCGTAGGGAGCAGTAGTCGTTTTCTGTTAGAGACTCTCCGGTTTACACAGAAGACTGGAAAATGTCATGCATTTTTCCATTGTCGTTTCATAGTTGATGGTTATGGAAAACTAATGTTTTTCATCTGATACAGTTTCTGGTTGACGTTATGCAGCCATTGTCACGAACGATCGGCAAAAACAAATACGGCAATGTGTCCGTATTCTGAATATGAATTGACCATGGTAATTAGGGGATTGCCATTTGGATATGCTAATAGTGACCCAAGAGCTTAATTCAGACATAATGTCCTTCTACTAGTCTGAAATTAATGGATGTCGTCGTGTCGTGCACTCCAACTTTATATCAAATCGTTATTTTGCTGCTACTTCGGCTTAGGAAACTGTAATAACTACTTCAACATGTGTGCGGCTAGTTTATGACTAGAAATAGTTAAATAGAGACTTACTGGCTCTGCATTTCCATGTTGAGTATGCAGTGGGGCTTTAGAACTGAAGAGACTAGAACCTTTGAATTTAAACATTGGAATATGGGTGAAAATCTTTTTGAATATTGAATGTTTTTATGTTTTCCATATGCAGGTGATAAAAAACTTTCAATAACAATTTTTCAAGTTACATATTTCATATGCATGTGTATAAACTTGAATCTTGAATACTCAAGAGAGTATTCTGCCAACATTTTCAAGTAACAAAGAGGGTGCTCGTAAATTTTCTTCTTTCAAATGCGGCATTGTAAAATGAAGAAAAAAGGAGATTGCAACCAAAATGTACTAATGTGTTTTCTTCATTCACTTTACATATCTATATTCAGACTAAGCACATTAAAATATTGTTTTCAAATCTGTTTATCAATTCAATAAGGATATTACGTCAAATTCGTTAGGTTAATCTTTCAACAGCTGATGTAATAACATGGCAACTGGCATCCTAAACGAACCGTTTGGGGACATTTTCCTGAATGACTTACTACATCGTTGTTTCTATAGTTCTGCTTCAAAATGCAATTCTTTTAGGTAAATAAATTAATGAATTATTAAAAATTATGCAGAATTTTGAATGGACACCTGTCAATAAAATACAAACTTTTTCTCTACATTGTCAAAAGACTTAAACAAATACGCATTCAATGAATCCTAAATTCAATTAAATATCAATAACCAACGGTGAAAGCAAGTCATCTGTCAAGAAAATAGAATGTCCATCGTTGTCAAGTCTGAAAACTTTCAATAACAGTATTACAACTTTCAAGAGTGACCCGTGATACAAAAATTTCCTAATTGAAAAGTTACAATAGTAATAATTTCTACAAATATCAATTAATCAATATTGTCTACATATTGTATTCAACATCTAGAATGATTATTGAAATCTCGATATTCCTCTCATATCAATTTCAGGAATAAAATCAATATTGTATATCTACGTTTGATAATACGTTGGTAAAATATTAGTTAACCAATATTCAACAAATCATATTTACCTATATGTTGATCAAACTTCAAACGAAAACGTCATGCCAATAGTAAAATAATTATATTTATGCAATATTGCAAAGGAATTCTATAACCGATATTTGAATTGGATTATTGGTCGATTAGTCAATGTTCAATATTGAAATGAATTATGATAAAATCTGTGGCATAAACCACTAGATATAAAACATCTGCTAAAACCTCAGGAGGATACGTTTCACAACTTGTTTTCAAGACAGTTTAACTCAGTTGATATGACGACCAAAATGCAGACTCTGGTGACCCTTATATTGAAGGAGAACTGTTGTAATTGTAGAAGTTCCGAGTCTTTCCACCTTTTTTATGATTTATTTTCAATATTCTACCAATATATCAAAATGAGATTGTACCAATATTGCTTATGATTTGAGGCCAATATGGATTCAAGAATATCCCACCAAATTAATTTTCATAATGTCCAAACAATATTAATTCAAGTTAATGTTTGATTTTCATTCATAATTTGACAGCTGAGAGATACATGAATTTTGTGACAAATTACTTTCACTAGAAATTAGAAAAATATACGTTGAAAGGAAGGCTAATGACGTATTATCATCAAGATGGCTTTTTATTCACAGTACTCTGACAGTGATGAATTTTTCCTGGAGAGTAGATAAGTATATATTAAAAACCCTTTGGCCGCCACAATCACCTGACCTGACCCCACGCGACTTTTTCCTGTGGGGTTATTTGAAAAATAATGTGTTTAAGTTCAAACCTTCCCGAAATACTGAGAACTTGAACGAAACTATATGTCAGTGTGCAGTAGACAGTTCTAAAAAAAATTTATCGAACGTTGTGGTACAATATTATTATAAAAATATTGGCAACATTCTCAAATGCAAATTGGCAAGAAAAAAAATGTGAACATTTGGCAATACTGGTTCAATAGTAGTTTTGAAATATTGCTGAAATATTGTCGAAACAATATTGGCCTCAAAATATTCAGCGATGTTGGTACACTTATATTGGGATAATATTGGTACGATATTATGAAAATATTAGCAAAACATTCGAAGGTAATATTGAAGAGAGAAAAAAATGTGAACATTTGGTAATATTGGTCCAATAGTGTTAAGGCATTAGGAAAATAATATTGGTGGGATATTCTTGAAGAAATATTGGTTCAATAAAGGTTATTATTATTTGTTATAATATAATAATTTGTTATAATATATAGACAATATTGTTTTATAGATATAGGTGAAAATTATTCAACTAATATTGACCCAATTTTACAGTGAAAATCTACATTCATAATCGGTTGATCCGATATTCAACCAACATTATCAATATGATATTATATTTCCAATATACGTCCATATTGGAACAATATCATTTTAGTACAATATATCCATATTGGCCCTATATGGAATCAAGATTCAGCCAATATGAGGTACTACCTTTGTTACGATATGTCATGAAACTATACTTAGAAAAACCAAAAACTTCTAGTTTTGCCAAAAGAATGGAATGTTCCACTCTAACCAATGCCTTAAAATAATTTGTACACATTGCGTCAACGTGACATTTATTTCCGACGCCTCAAATATTCTGCTTCCATAAACGATGGTTATCACTACTCTACCACTCATTACCTAACTAATCGATTATCGTAGAGATGACTTTGAGTTTTTCTACTTCGCAAAATCATACCACTCCACATCGATATGAATTGGACTTTCACCACATGTTTTATAGAGAGAGATGTGAAGGAGATAATAGGATATTGCAGTTCATAATAACGTCAGGCAGTAATAGAGTTGTCTTTATTTTGACATAAACGCACGCTCAAAGTAAATCTGAAATAAGGAAAAATTTATTAAAATACTGCCAACCTTTATTAGAGGATGGTTAAGGCCAGGATTCAAAGTTCCTTTATTTTCAATTCGTGTGAGATCGTGGACACACACTGGGGAACATTTTTATTAACTGTTGCTAGAAATCCATTAACCGTAGCAAGAAACTCTTATAGCATAGAGGACAAGCGAGCTATCACCTGTGGTTATAAAGTCGACCTTGCTGATTATAACTCACTTGGATAAATAGAAATTGTCGAATAACTTAGTTTCTCGAACTTTCCTACCGAACGCATTTACCTATGTATATGTACCTCCGAAGCGAGGCTAGTAGCTGATAAACTTTGCTACCGTCAGCGAGTGCACCTACTTATTACAAAAGGGTATTGGGTAGGAATCTGACATTGCTACCGCTGGTGTGTGCAGTTACTCATAGGGCATTATTCATGTTGTAGGTATGCTATGGTAACACACATATTTATGTCTGTAAATGTATAGTTTTCAATGAAAAATTATTGCAAAGAGTCTGTCGGAATGTGTTCTAACAATGACAAACAAGAAAGAAGTTTCGAAATGATACATGTAAGACAATGGGTCAGGTGAATAAATTTCAGCAGAAGCTCTTACTATTGATTCATATTCCGCATACTTCATTATCACGAATATGTATGTCTCGAAAAAACTTGAGTAATAGCATTTGATTATATTCATTCACTTCACCCATTATCACATAATTCCTATGTTGTTTGTTTGCAAGCACTATTCGGCACTATGCCTGGACTAGAACAGCCGGTAACACTAAAACAACAGTTTTTCGTTTTCTCATTTCTAAACGTAACAACCTTCAAATGTTCGTTGCGTTCGTGGAGAGGGTAA
This sequence comes from Chrysolina americana, assembly GCA_958502065.1. Classification (NCBI taxonomy): domain Eukaryota; kingdom Metazoa; phylum Arthropoda; class Insecta; order Coleoptera; family Chrysomelidae; genus Chrysolina; species Chrysolina americana. The sequence continues at coordinate 70,931,678 of OY293412.1, read as the reverse complement.
TTTCCGTCAGAATTTCAGCAAAACATCGAATAACCACAGCATGGAACAAAGTAGTTGTAAGTAGGTTCTTCGAGTAATATTTTAGTGGCAGGATAACTACTGTATTACCGTAAGTGGATGAACTTCTATGCGATGATCCACTTATCATAGGCATGTAATTCATTAGTGATTATTCACCTGTGGAATTATGATTTTCTGATTGAAAAACCTACTGACCTAGACTGACTGCCTATTATACCTACCTGTGGCAGAAAAATCACCTTCAGCAAAATCGTTTTTGCTGCCATAGAATTTGAATGTGCTACTGCTATTACTCATGCCTGAAAATAATATGATTTTTTCAACACAAATCTATATCGAACCCCCCCTTTGGCCATTCCATCATCACAATAATTGCATCTTAGGATAAAATGAATTATGTAGAAAGAAAAATCTGAGAAACATCTGGCAAAACTGCAATATCCCTGTTTTTAATCATAGAATAGTGCCAGTCACTATCGAAATAAAATTGGTTTTAATACTGGCTGGACTTATTGCAATATCTATGTATTGAGTGAGTAGTGTATGGAGGATAGAACTGGATGAGAGAACTGGAGGAGATATGGTCAAATGTAAAGGGTAAAGAGAATGGGATGGGATGTGAAGGAGATTGAGAAAGAGATTTGTAGGGGGGAAAGAGGTGATGGGGAGAGATAAGTAGATGAAGGACACATATATAGAGTGAGACAAAAAAGAGACAGCGAATGACGTATATAGCGGAAGAGGCTCATAGAGAGAGACAATAATACTAGATTGAGCCGGTAAAGGTAAAGTAAAGGTCCGTGACCATGAAAAAGGAGGGATCAAAGCATTTTTTTCTAGACAGTAGCCTGTGCTGTCGTTGAACGTGGGTCTGATGTGAACGTGCCGATTAGAAACAGTTATGATGTCATGAAATAAACACCGTTACAGTAACTTTTTCAGAAGCACTTAGTACAAATATAGAAAATTGGGTAATAAAAATGTTCTACTACAAAATTCGCAATACTATCGATAGTAATTTTGAAATTATTCATACTTCAATTTTTAGGAGTAAAATAGATTCTCAATCAGCTGCCCTGAAATTTTTTGATCAAGTGGCAACTGATGAATCAATACATTTTTTATTTATTTCTTCTTTAGACGATTGTTCCCAGCTTACATGACCAATCTGTTTGAGTATTTCGTTCGGTATAACGTCGTACAAACAGCCAGTGGATGCTGGTGCATCATTAGATCTTACTGCAATAAATAAATTTCATTGATTAAAATTATTCATATTTGCACCAAATATTCATCTGTATATCAAATTTGCCAGACACCACGTATAACTTCGTGAAAAGAAACCTCTGGAGTATCTGCGATGAAAATAATATATAAAGAAAGAAACGACTAAAATATGAAGAAATGTATATCTGAACAACTAGAGTTTCGAGAACTAGTAGGTATTTTAAACGAACCGAACAACTGAAGCATCCAACGAATGGATATTCCTTGCAGTAGACAAAGTTACTCGTGAAGTAATCCTCCGTAGAATTGTGGCTGAAATCTTTTTATTTTCGCCACCCTTGGAACTCCGCGAGAACCGTAATCAGTGGGCGCGTAAAATCGCAAGATAGGAAACCGAGTATTTTCTATGGTTTAACTTAACCAACCATATAAATTATGAGGCGACTTCCTGGCAAAATAACGGAACTTAAATGTTGCATAAATAATTTTAAAGGAAGCAGAACGAATTAATGGAATATAAATATTTCTTCTTGTGTATGGCGTGGTTAGGAGATTCGAGAACAATGACGAGTCTATTCAGAGTTATCTCGTTTGTTCAAGCAAGGTGAACAATAGGGGTCCTATCTGATGTATAATGATGCAATTATATTACCGAGTGAGGTTCGCTATTGGCAGCACTGCAGAATAACTTCCCTCACATGCTAACTCATGAACCAGAAGTGATATAAGGATTGAACAGGGGGAATGTGACCGAATCAAAACACTCACTGATTTCTGATTCATTGAATATTCTAATATGAATTTCATCGAATTCAAATCAGAACGAGTTTTATATTTTTCATTTATCGTATATCAACACTCTTTAGAGCTCAGGGCTATACGAAAAAATCTATCACGAATTTGTTTTAATAATTATATCCTCCACGTTGACAATTAATATTACTTAGTGAGGATTTATGCAGTATCAAGTAACAAGTGGCGAAAATGTGAGCATTTATGCAGACTGATTAACATTAGCATGAAATGGGACCGAACCTAGTTCACCTTACCTAACATATTTTCTCATTAACATAATAATAATTTCTAAATATTCAGTGAAATGGAAGATGTTCAGGCGCTTTTTGCATGGTTGATGCTACTGACACCTAGATTTTTTCTTTGTTCTGAAAGAAGTTAGGTTAAATTTCGTCACCAACCGACCAATCCGCGATTATCTGCGTACTGGTTGCGCACAATAAGAAAATCTGGTTCAATTCATGTAAAAGTTGACAGTTGGCCAACTTTTACTTGTTACTTGTTGATTGATAATTTTTGATTTTCTGCATGAACACGTTCAATAGAAAATAGAGAGTTCAACTTTATAATTGTTAATTGTTACATCAACTTGTTCCATGTTACTAGTTACTTGATGCTGCATAAATTCACACTTAATGATTACTTGCTACTTTCTTGGTGATTCAACTGCAGAAAACGGTGAGCAAATTGTACAGTACTTTTCGACGGTTCATGCACAACCAATACAAATTGTGATGATTTTAAACAATTCAATAATTATAGTATTTTTAATCCACTTATGAACAGTTACATGATCTATTAGACAATTTCGAATTTGCCAAGTGAATTGAGTACTGATCCAAATGGAATACCTAATTTTTTCCTGAAATATTATATTTGTTTAATCTACACATATCACGTTATATACAGACGACACTTCCATACTCATTTCGGAAAAACCCAAGTATTCCTCAGAGAAAAGATGTAAAGAAGTGCTATATAGTCTGTATAACTGATGGTTCTACATGAACTGTAAATCTCAATGCAGAAAGAACTCGTTCAATACATTTTCATAACAGGCAAAAACGAGTACTCACCGTTCATGTAAATTTCAATGACAAAGTTTTAGAAAATGTATCGTATGAAGTACCTATACATTGGTGAGATTCTATATTGAATGAGACACTGTGGAGCAAGTATTGCAAGACTTTATTCTGTCACCTAGGTTAGGGTGGGGCACATTCATACACTTTTTATCGAGTTGATTTATCAAGCTGCTTTATAAAAGATTATGCTCTCAGCTGTACTAGTAGATAACTACAAACCTTGGCAACGAATTTATTAGTTGGATTCGATGATATACCATTACTTCTGGTGGAAATAATGACATTTTCGAAGCTGTGCATTTGTCCAATTGTGCCCCACCATGGGGTTCATTTGTGTACTCCTATATGCTCATCACTGTCATTTCCTGAGTCGGGCTCATTTGCAGGCCTCGCTTTTCTTAGGTGGAAATGCAGAGTTGATTTCTCAATGTTGTACATTGCAGCTGAATCTCTAATTTTTCTTTTATGCGTGATAACCTTATTTATTGCTTTACGCAAATTTTCCATGAGAATTTTGGCTCTGTCCGTTTTGCGTTTATAATTCCGCACCATACCATAAAAAAATAATGTCAAGTACGATACAAGGTCCAATATAGATAGGTGTAACAAATGATAAGGCACGTGTAATGCAATGATGTTATATAACAACCCACGACGAAATATACTTTGTATAATTATCGAACAAATTCTTGGTTGCAAAAATAATTAATCTTTCTCGAAGTGAATGAACGGTTCCTTTCAAAGCTTATCTTAACTCATTAAACAACGGAAACACTTTAGGTTGAAATAAATATTTAGTTCCGGACAGGCTTGAAAACTGTCAAATAAGCATGACTGTAGTCGATACAGACTTTGACGCAAGGGATATTTTGCTAGCTGACACGTTTTGAAAACTCGACAGAAATGGTGTGAATATAACAAAAATTGCGACAAAGCCATTTTGGAATGGGCGGTACAAATTTTATTGTTAGTACCAGAAAATAATAAATTATGGAATTGACGAATGAGAGAGGCTTAAAATCTGTGAGTAGGAAGGCTTCTGCTATCCGGTCGAAGGAGAGAAAAAAATCTCGCTTGGACTGGAAGAGGATTGAAGTGGTCGTAGATCGGGGTTTCGAGTTGAAAGTTTCGTGAGACGGTAAACTATATACGGAGGGGGTTGGTACCGGCATTAAAGTCCAAATTCAAAATTAGGACTTGTGATTTCAGAGGGTTGTGATATTTTTATGTAAAGAAATTCGTTTGATTGTTGCTCGGTGATTTTATAAGAGTGAATCTAAATTTCGGGACGGAGTGCAGACGAAGTGAGTCGTTTACCAGACTCGGGAATAACGCCAGACATGAAGGAAAACTGTTTCTGTGTTATAACCATTCTAATATTTGTTTTTTCCCTGATTCGAAAAAGTTGCTATAGTGTGTTTATATGTAATTGTGAATAAGTAGACATCGCCGACTTTTCTAAACCAAACCGTCCGTTAATAAAAGTTTATGATAATTCACATCGAATATGAATTTATTTTCGCCAATAAGTTGATTGTGTTAAAAATGAGGCACTTTTGGACTAGTTCAAATTTGTCCCCTCATATCTGTCCAAATGTGCCCCACATGTAAAAAATGTATTCATCCGATAATATTGCTATGCTGTTTCCAGCGTTACCGGTTAATGCTCAGCTCAGCTCAGGTCAACTTGGGTAGAGTGGAGTGGGTTTACTAAAGGGGGGCTTAGTGCCAAAGTGGTTTGTTGAACCTTGGCCAATGGCGCGCAGTGACTAGGCCAATCGGCTGGTGGCGGGATTTTGGCTGGGCAGAAGAAGAACTGTCAAGTCAAATGGAACTGAAGGTCATTTAATTAACGATAGTTATGTTGTTTAAACAAATTGCAAATCCCATACCACAACAAATGAGGACAGAGGGAAACAATGAACCTACCAGTATGATACACAGTCGTAAGAGACTTTCTGTTCGGAGAGAGCGGCAATTCCCCGAGTATAATTATACCTGGTTCACAGATGATTTTATCGTTCCAGCAAGCTAGAATGCTCAGTATGTCTTAAGGCTCCGGACTCCTCCTGAAGGGTCCCGTTGGAGAGAGGATAGGCTGCTGGTGGTGGTGATCCAGTAGCACTCGGCTAGGTACCCCTGCGCCTGCAGAAGTCGTGCAGGTAGTGGGTGAATCAATGCGCTAGCTACAGATGGGCTGCTTCCAGTCAATGGTTGGGTCTCTCAAGACACAAGAAGTAGAAACAAGAGTAAGAACGTAAGAGAGGGAAGAAAGAAGGGCGAAGAGGCCTGAGATGGGGAAGTCAAGAATAAGCTCCTCCGAGTATCATGAACTCAGGCAAATAAAATAAGCAATAGGTAAGCATGAGCAACGAAGGTTGATATAGCTATAATATTATGATCGATGCTGCGATGAAATTCAGTAACAATCAAATCCACAAAGGTGATTGAGAAGATTCTTCCTTGAAGAAAAATTACCAAATTCACTGGTTTTTCACCAAATTTTCAAAGAAAATCCGCGAAAGCGCGTGGATGAAATCTCTTATCATTCCGGAAAATGTGCAGCTGATAAGACTCTAGTTTTTGTGACAAAAGTCCAAATGTCATGAACAGCACAGCTGGCTGACATTGACATATGTCTGTTGAGGCAAGATTCAGGTTATATTATTGTAAACAATGCTGGTTGAATATAATCGCCTTGTTTCTGAAATGTGAATGGGACTAATTAGAGTTAGTGGGGTATTCTCATTAAAGAGGATGAACAAGAAATTCTTGAAGGTAGTTTATTGGTTTCGCTCTGGCATAGATGCTACTAGCGAGAAGAGTTCGGAGGAAGCGAGAAGCACCTAATTTGCTGATTGTTTGCTCATTTCTGTTCCCATGGATCTCTGACCCCAAGGTAGGTTGTGTTATCATGAAATATTATAGGTTTTTGCCTCATTAAAAATATGAAAAACACATTAACGACAGAAGCACGTTTTCTTAGGTTATGTTAATGGCAATAGACTATTCTTTGATAAATACCTAAAACATCTCAGCAAAAACATATTGAACTACTGTTTTGATCTCATAAACAAAGGTGTATATACTCACATTCCAGGTACAGAATATTTAGTTGATTATTTGGCATAGCAAAATCTAATATCTTTCAGATAAACACCTTGACGCTGTAACTACATGCACTAATGTTGCCATAAAAGTGTGCAGTTGTTCACTTGACGCTACATCAGGTGTGGAAAATTTGTATTGTCCATTATGTGCTCCACCCTACCCTAATCAGAAACAGGAGAACAGTTATGACAGAAAAACAATTGATCATGCTATATTGTGCTCATGCAGAATCCCGAATGAGCATTCAAACAGTGTCTTAAGCAATACCTAATGAATGGTTTTTGAGTAACATATAGTCACTTACTGTCTGTTGCCATTATACATGGGCCGTGATGGTCGTGTGGTAGAGCACTCGCTTTACAAGCATAAGGTTGTGAGTTCACAGCCTAGCACGGCCATCGGTCCCGGATCTTTTCCTTGCTTGCACAAGCTCCTAGGAGTTTCTGAGGGGTTTCTCTCTCTGGAAAACCTGAAAGATTCGCCACAAAAAAAAAGAATTATCTGATAGTTGAGAACCCCAGCAAATTCGTCGTCATTGAAAATATGGCATTTTATTGGTCAGATTCCAGTTTTTTCAAATAACTTAGTGATATTGTGAGGAGTGAACGATAGTAAATATGGTTGTGAGGTTAATTTTGCAATCTCTTTTATCATAATTGCTTTGCCAGAATTACCTACAATATAGTCATTGAAAGATCTAAATTTGAACGGACCATAGAGGCAAATAACAAGAGGCAGCATTCTATGGCAACAATTTAGTGGAAAGCTCAACATTACTATGCCGTTTTTTTTTCATCACTTAGTTTTAGTTCTAGTTTTTAGTTGATCAAATTTTGACAAATTCTACACATGTTTCAGCATGTCATTAAGAAAATTATGTATTATTATTATTATTAACTCCTGTACTATTTGATTCTGGAGTATTCCCGGATACATGGAAAAATATTTGCATTTTTCCAGTTCTTAAATCAGGAGAAAAGCCAAATATTAGAACATATCGGGGAGTGTGTATTCAAACTATGATTCCTAAACTTTACGTTTCTTTGATTACCAGCATGGATACTCACGAAAAGAATGCATTTCACAAAATTGTTCGTTTATGGAAGTAGAATATTTGAGGCCGTCGAAAATGAATGTCACGTTGACGCAATTTATACAATTTTTTAAAGGCATTCGGCAGAGTGAAACATTCCATTCTTCTGGCAAAACTAAAAGTTTTTGGGTTTTCTCAGTGGCTTTTGAAATTGGTTCATTGTTTCGTAATAATATTAGTTGAATATTAACTCAACCGATTATAAAAGTAGATTGTCACTGTAATATTGGGTCAATATTGGTTAAATAATTTTTACCAATAGTACCTGTTGCCGGATTGAAAGCAGCTCTTAATGTTATACTTGTTTCCGATCCTTTTTTCGAAGATACTTCTGAGTTATGGAAGGATATATAATAACTGGATTTTGTGGTCGTTCATCGATCGTCTTGGTTCTTTCGAGTTGTTTCTGTACTTCTAGGATTTTCGTAGAGTATATCCATTTTGGCGTAGGTCCATCCTGATATAGTTTACCTATCTCCGCATCCAGTGACTCCTGGTTATTGCAAATTTGCAAATGTGGTTGTTATCATCACAAGTTATGCTTGGAGTGTCTTCGGAGGCATAGTCGGTAGCATTATACCCTTCAAGAATAGTCATGATTACTATTTGAAAAAATAGTCGATGACGTCATATCTCATATTTATGACATGGTGTATAAACATTTTCTTACATCAAAAAGAGTGCAATTTGAAATACTGATTGACCTGTCCCAGCATATATCTAACAAAAAAAAACTCTCTTTGCATATACATACCTATCATTGTCATGTTTTTATTTTATTATGTGATTGTATGTTATGAAAATTCTAGTGTTGTTGTAGACTGTATTTCTGTTTCATTTCTTACTCAAATAAATTTTCATTATATTCTATAATTATTTAGTTGAAATTTTGAATGACAAATTCAAATCATTATTTTGTATTCAAGTTGGATGGAAGAGAAAACTCTGCGATGAGTTATTGATGAATCCTGCTTTTTGATAGGATTTCATTATATTACTGTACATTCATAGAAACTGTCAATGAAAACAGTCATCATTTCAACCAGAATAAGGAGACTTTACCGTTTTGAATGACAATGAATGGCTAGAATCGTTTATTGATTTATCAAGTATCTGGCCAATAATATTCAGTTTACTTTTGCAAGAAAAAACTTAATTTATTATTTATCTGGGTGGTTGAGAAGTCAATTCAAAACAAATTCGTATCAAATTCATTAATGAGCATTTGTAGGTAAAGATGCTCTTGATTAACAACAATCTTTCACTTCTCTTCAGATGTTATAAATCAGTTTTGTGTGAAAGTATCAGAGTTTTTATAAGAAGCAAAACCATTAACAGAAGAACAGTGCTGTATATTTCTCACAACACATATTATTTTTATTACATATGGCAAGTCATAATTCATCATGGCCCCAATCCACAAAAAATATATTAACCAAGAGATGCTATCAAAATAAAATTACCAACATCCATTAATACGATTGCTTCTCGAGAATCGAGAAAAACATGTTATTATCCTTGGAATTTTCCCTTCTAGATTTATTTCGAGCATTTCATGAAAGAAACAACACAGAATAGAAACGCATAACACAAAATAATGTTTAATATTGCGAAAAATTCAGCAATAACACTGATATATGCTACGACGTTCTTGGTCGTAATGTTTCTTTTTGGGAAAACTCTTCATGAATGTTATACGGGAGAGCAACAGGGTTATACATTAAACTGAATTGGTTCGGATAAAGATCATTATGATGTTATTTTTTACAATACATCGCGGCGTACAAAATAGCGAGTATGTGGGGAGAACTTTCAAATGGAATCATAATAATTACAATGTCATAAAAAAACGCTTTATGAAAACATAACAAGTAGTTTCAACATTATTGAAAATACGATGTGTACATCTTCTAGTAATACTTCTTTCAGAAAATAGAAAAGACGATCATTCTGATTTTCTGGATTATTTTCCTATTCCCACGCGTTCGCAAGTAAATAATATATGATTAGTGCCGTTAAATCTGTTGTGAATGTGAGTAGTAGCAGTATTTCATTTAATCATGAAAACTCCCATGACCTAAGGGTCATGGGTTCGATTCCCAGCATGGTCATCGGTCTCGTGCATGGCATAACACGTTAAAAGGTAAGGGCTGCGTCTTTCCTAGCTCGGACAAGTCTTTCGAAGACTTTTGAAAGTTGTTCTTTTAAAGGTGTGCAGCTGGTTGACGGAAATAACAATTTTAACAACAATTTAAATATGTTTCATGCGGAACGAGAAGCAATAAATTCCTAAAATGAAATCTGATTATTAATAATCCAGCCTTTCGCCCATTCTCCAATAGAAAAAAGAATTGTCGGCAAACGTCGAACAAGAAAAAAATTCAGCAGCCCCATTCTACTACTGAATTATCTCCACCCATCTCCTGGCAAATTTTTTCTACAAGAACATACATATTATGTTTTCTGTTACCGACACCAAATGGTAATCAAAAACATGTGACTATCTGCATACTAGTATCACGGTTCACCCAAACATCAGTGCATACCCGATCAGGACGAAAAGCTAATGCTCAATCCATCAACATGCATGCAATCGATTTCCAATTGGTCAACTATCCCTACGATAACTCCAACACCCACCAAAAAAGTTAGCAATTGATCCATCTGAAAGTTACCTTGTTTTCGATTACCATCAGGTGGTTGTAACAAAAAGTATTTCATAGGATGTTCTTGTAGGAAATATCGTCCAGGCGTTGGGTAGTGGTGATTTGGCAGTCGTATGGAGCTATTTTATGTTAATTTTAGGAATATAATGCCTTTCGCGAATTACGAGTTTCTCAAAAATATATTCAAATATTTTTCATGATGAAATACAATATAATACAAAACATCCATTCATTAAATTCGCAATAAAAATGTATAACACTTCGCTACAAATAAATAGATGAGAATATGTTAAAACCATCTTTGTATCACAGATAATTGTGGTGAATAAACTACAACTGTTATCTTGGTTTTATTCTTGTCCGACGGGTTTTTCAGGGGCGGAGGAAACCATATTACCATCTGTCCTAGGTCTTGAGACCTACGATGTTTGTTGTTATAACCATGTGGTGAGTGCTATGTCGCAGTTCTTCGAGCTTCCCTACCTTCTCCAGGTTACGCAGGGGAGTTATACTCTTTCGTTGAGCATTCGAGTATTTGGTATTTCTATTGTCGAGTGTTTAGTATAGATCCTGAAAAACCAAGAAAAGAGCGAGTTTATTTATTCATAATGGTAGTTTATCACCCTTCCTGTTGTATTCCATTTGAAATATCTAATGCCTGGTAGTGGGCCTGTTATGGTGGGCTCTCATTGCTATTATTTTCCTTGTTAGAGATGAAAAAGCTTCAAATTTATTAGCGATTTGCTCGATGTATTCTTCGATTGGTTTAATATCGGCCAGCTCTCGCGACATGTCTAGCTGACTGTATCTGTCACTGTTTAGTGGTGATACGGAATGATTCGCTTTACATCTCCTCCAATCTCTCCGTTTGATATTTGGGGAGGCTGCAGAACACTGGGCAGGCGTAGGTCATTGCTGGTCCAATGACCTGTGTGTATATTAGCACTTTACACTTCCCTGCCAGTCTAGAGCTCCTAGCAATTAGTGGGTACGGCTGACATGTTTGTGTTAGTCTTCTGTCCAGCTGCACTACCAGGTAGCACATGGAATTGGACTCTTCAATTCGATCATACATCCTTGTTCCTTTCTTCAGCATATTGCCGTCGTCTTCTATTGGGTTTTGTCGCTATGGAAGGACTGTATGCGGTGTACTACCCGTCTTGACAAGTATCCTTCGCCCCCTCTCACTGCGTTAGGCCTGTCGACTCCGATGGTGACGAAAGCCCAAAATTTCAATGTATGTTCCTGCCGGAGCTTGGTCTCGATTACGAGCAAAATGTCAGTCTTTTGTCTTGAGCAAAATCAACAAGAACGGGGTACTTATCGCTGATTCCGTTCACATTGAGCATGCGTAACTTTATTGACATTCAGACACCTTTGCTCTGGATATCTGATATTCTTATGGCCTCTCGCAGTTTTCGTAAAGATAAGGGAAGAGCCGTTGGTATATTTGTGACTTCCAATTTGTGTTTTGTTGAAGAAATTATCTTTCTTTCCCTCTTATGTCAATAGTTTTCTGTACTATAATGGGCGGACAGCTCATCACTTGAGTGGTGACTACCGGGGACAGCGCACTCTTCTTCTCCGGGGCTGCACGTTGAGCCGGTGTCTTCTCCTTTCTGCTCTTGCGTTACGATGTTCCTGGATGAAGAAAGAAGCAAAGATGGCCATTGATTTGTTTTATGTTCTTCTGAGTTGGAGAAGTGTTTCCCGACAACATTATCTTCGAAACGGAGTTTCATTTCACAAGAGACAATTCAACCTTGTCAAATGGCAGATTCCGCAAACTTTCTCAAGATTATTGAAATTTTATTAGGAATGTGTATCGATATCCTTCTTTTACTGATGTAGAATTGAAACAAAAGCACATTTTGAATTTTCGTTCTTTGCTCAAACATCAAATCCTCGTCTGAACGAAGAAGTTAACTCTCTCCCAGGGATGCAGATAAAATGGATGAAATACACACAAGAATACCCGTATCACTGATCATGTGGAACCAGTTAATTCGTAACCTTTGCCGCTGGCAGCTTTCACAGTGGACGGTTAGCGAATATAACAAACCCAAACGACATTCCTACAGGTGAAAACGGGTATCAAAATAGAACATTGCGTATCCAGTAGTTAAGGCAATACATACTCGAAAGACAAGGTGAATTTTTGGCAGAGGCGTTAAGCCGATGCCAACAAGCATGAAAGCTTGGTAATGTGCTTTCACTACACATACTATTTTTTCTGAAATCGTGACTAGCATTAGCATAAATTGAGGAATTGTATAAATGCATAACAATTTTTCATTACCATCTTATTGCAATGAAATCGTTTCCGTGACAATCATACTGGAGAAAACAGCAAAAACGTTAAAGACTATTAATTCAGGTAACAACGGTTAAATTTAGATATAAGGAGAACAATTTTTCAATAGGTTGGCAAAATAATCCAGGATAGTTTTCGATCCCGGAAAGTTCATTTCTCAGCAACGGATTGAAATACTAGATGAGCGTGGAAAATTTTATTAAAAATTGAATACAACAGTATAGAATCAACATGAAAAATGATTAATCTGCGCTACGGGGCGACTTGAATGAATAAGGTGGCGCATTCGCTTTTGCAGTTGAAGGGAAACCCGGAGAAACTTGCTATACCACATCTGGAGAGTGAAAGAATTTAGGAAAAACTTCTGGAGATGTTCGTCGAATCAGGATTATCTCCTTTTCTGTAAAATAGGATTCGAATTCGAAAGAATGCATCCTATTGACGAAACTACCATCAAATTTCTACCAGAATCAGCCCCAGAACCGCAGTGAACGATGACTGCATAACGCTCCTAACAACAGTCAGCTAGATTGGTATGTTCTTCCGTTATAATAATTTGACACTTCTGTGAGTTGCTGAATCATTACTAAAGAGTTTCAGAGTTATAGTCTAGTTCCTAAATTGTAGATAGTGACGCATCGTACATTTTCTGGTTTTTACGGGATTTGAAAGTGCGGAGGGGTATACGAAAGTGGCAAAGTAAAACTTAAATTGAAGCCAAAGTACATAGCTTATTTCTGTTCTATTTTTGACCTGCTTCATATGAAATATGTACCGTACAACCGATTAGTCACTATCTGCAATTTAGGAACTAGACTATAGGATCAGATTTCCAGGTGCTTCAACTATATTCATTATTTTATAGCTGTCGGTTATTTTGGTACGTATTGGGCAATATACTTGACTACCTGTTAAGTGTTCGGTTCTCAGGTGCTGAATGAGTTAGTTCTGCACGAATAAATTTCCGAAAGGTTGGGAATCGCGAGCTCTAATTCAAAAAAATCACTGAAGTTTCCGCTATCTATACTGCATCTACTACAACGTAAAATTGTGAGAATTTTTCCTCCAAATGACTTCTGTGCTGAAGAAGTGATAGGCTCTGTGCTTATACACTAATGGGAGTATTTTGATATAATAATAATAATAATAATACTCCCTCATAAACACTCGTTGAGTGTACCCAAAGGCATAGCCTGTGCGGGTAGAGGACGGCTATTATTATTATTTGCCGTGGCGCTCCGGGGCGACTTACTGATGTTTTAGGTGATGTATTCACTTCTCAGCTGTAGGAAAACCTAAAGCACCACCTCGTAGCGTAGCATAGCGTATTTTGTGGTCTGAAGTTGTTCCAAGAAATTAGGCATTCTTGAGCGATTTCTACAATTTCTTTTCCTGAGGTGAGAGTTTGTCCACGAGCAAAGCGAAGCGGAGCGAGTGACGCAATCTTACAAATGAAAAAAACGTATTTCTATTTTTCTACGATAGATGTTGTTTATAAAATAATAGAATTTCGCAATCAGATTCCATATTAACTATAATTTATAAAGTTCAAATATAATCGTGAAAATTTTTATAAACTGTCAAACGAAGTGACGTTCGTTTGATGATTCAAGTGCCAAATAGTAAGATTAACTGTTATAAGTGTCAAAAATGCATCAAATTGTTTTTAGAATAGTCACATCGGGTCGCATGATAATGTTCATTTGCTTAATTTTTATCTCTAGATAGAAAACCTATGACTTTCATGTAGGGTATCCGGTTGCAAAATGATCAGTTTCATATGTGAGTAGAAAAATGATATTTACGTGACAGTTGCCAATAAAATATTATTCCTTATTTGTTTTATGGTTGACATTCAGGGCAACGTCCAATGTTATATTAAAACGATAGGGCCAATATCTATATTATTCGCCAACTGAGTGAAGCAATGAAAAATTATAAAATCACAAAAAGGTCACCTTCCACCCAATTTCTTGCTTGAAAAACTTGAACTGGTTACCGAAAAATAACTTCGTTGCAATTATGGTGGAAAAAAAAAACACAGAGCCACTTTCTTCCGATATGACAAAATGGACATTGGCCATTTTTTACCAAGGTATTGAATATCCTACTAGAAAATGCAAGTGCTACACCAATGTACTCAGTATACAGAATTCCATTATAGTTTCTGGAGCGCCGAAATTGTAATGAGAAAAAGAACTTGAACGGATTTTTTCTCGTTTTCTCTGCTCTCTGAGCTCTCGCGTCTGCATGTGGAATTACCAACTTGTTGTACTCTCCCACAGTTGTTCAGTCGATATTTGCCCTAATTATTTAAATTTATTGATGTAAAAACTCTTGGTTTGTTGGTTCAACCGATCGTTAGGGATTTTTTTTAATACCGTTTTGCTCTGAGGAAATGTACATTCTGAGTGCTTGTCGAATTTCAAAAACGGAATAGACATCAAAACATTATGAAGATCAAAACAATAATTTTCAGCCATAGCGGATAATTTGTATAGTATATATATGTATATATATATATATATATATATATATATATAACAAGAAGGAACATTTTATTGGACTAAGCCCTCTAGTAAAAATGCAACCGTAGACACGTGTTTCGATCTTAGGGATCTCATCAGTACGGTGAAAGCAAGTGTAAGGATGTGCAACACTTGATTGCAGGTGAAACAACAAATGAACGGAGTCAACAAACAGGAAGCCAACCGCACATTTGTGGCTTCAGTCGTAACACCTCGTGTTTACAAGGCAAGAAACGACGTCGCCACGGAGGCAGCTATAGCTACCTGCGTGACATCCGAGTCCAGGAATATAAATGAAACAGGGATATGCTCTTGAGGGAAATTGTGAATAACAAGAAGGAACATTTTATTGGACTAAGCCCTCTAGTAAAAATGCAACCGTAGACGTTTCTTGCCTTGTAAACACGAGGTGTTACGACTGAAGCCACAAATGTGCGGTTGGCTTCCTTTTTGTTGACTCCGTTCATTTGTTGTTTCACCTGCAATCAAGTGTTGCACATCCTTACACTTGCTTTCACCGTACTGATGAGATCCCTAAGATCGAAACACGTGTCTACGGTTGCATTTTCACTAGAGGGCTTAGTCCAATAAAATGTTCCTTCTTTATATATATATATATATATATATATATATATATATATATATATATATATATATATATATATATATATATATATATATATATATATCTATATATATATATATATATATTCTTTTATCATGTATCATGTATATTCCACATCGTTTCAACCACATTTTCTATATAATTTTCTCCATTACCCTTTCATACTGAAAGTCTAATATTTCAAAATGGATGCTATTATTCCAATGGAAATAGGTTCATTTAGTACATAGTTTTTACTTTTTTGCTTTTACTTTCGTCAATTGCATTTGATGATAATAGTCGAAGTTAGACGGTTCTGTTAGTTTTTGTGTTCTGATCGGTTGAAAATTACACAAAAAGAATATCAAGAATATCACGAACTTCAACTGTAGTGTGTGCTGAAGCTGTCTCCCAAAAATACTAGAAAACAGATTTGGTTGTTGAATATACCACACCAGACATTAGTTCTGAATGAGTATTGCTCACGTGCATCTATGGCAAAATGAGGATTCTTGTCCGCCCACCATCAGTCATTTTGATAAATAACAATTCCAATTGATGTGAATATACTCTCGTCGGTGAAAAGCACATATCCATTCTATTCGCCCCTGCACGCAAAAATTAAAATACAGCCGATTATCATAATATTGTTTTTTCAACTCATGAATGCCTTTGAGTTCGAGAGCCCGAAACTTATTTGTCATCAGAATTCTTCTGGCCAATGATGGGGATATCATCTGTTGGTCAATTTCTTGAAAAAAAGTTTTCGAATTCTTGACGACAGTTTGCATACGTATAGTTAACATTTCGTCATAATTCACCCAGGGGTTTTGAGTAGAACTTATTTTCGACACTGCCTGTACGTCTGATTTTTTTTCAAAATCTTTTTCATAGTTAACATGTTTGTTGGGATGCCGTTCATTGAATATCCTAGCTGTCTGTTTCCCTGTACGTCTTTTGAGTTTCTGGAGATACGAAAATAGTTGTACGATATTTATTTGTGTTTTAAACAAATAGCAAATATTTTCATTAACGAATTGGTTTAGAAGGATGAATTAATCTAGTGTTAAAATTTGGTATTGAAGTGAACAAACATAGACTTATATTTACGCCTCCAATAATTTCAATGAGAAAATTCACATGCAGATCTTGCATCACGATTCGTATCAATTGAACCTGAATACAGTTCAGATATGCAGGTTTCCAAAAACATAAACTCTTCGTATGGTACTCTCAAGGTGGATGTTTTGCCGTCAACAATCAACATCAATAACAAATGAACTTACATTTCACTAGATTCTGCCTTAGATACGTTTACTTTATTTGGGACAGATTTGGCGATTTTTATGGCTTTCGTCATTTTACCATTTTCGGTCATTAATTGAAAAGAGGAATGATATTGAAAAATTGTACAATAAAGATTCAACGTTGGTCGTTATTTGTTTTTTGATAGATATTTGCAGTAAAAATGTGTTTCGTGTTTCGTTCTCAATTTCCTATTATTTAGTTGAAATCAAATTATTACATAAAATGACAAATAGTAAGGATTAAATTGGAATAAATGAATTAAATTAATTTAAATCATGTTCATGTATAAATCAGCAATTTTTTTTCAAAGTTCAGGAAATTATGTTGAAAAATTTTTTTTTTCTCCAAATGACATTAAAAGCGGCCTTTTAATGACACTTGGCAGGCTTAGAAGTTGTACTTTTAATGCCTAGGCAGAAAAAGTCCACTTTTACAGCCTAGGCAGAAAAAGTCCACTTTTACAGCCTAGGCAGAAAAAGTTCGTTGCTAGGCAACCTTCCAAGTAATAATATAAATCAAACTGGTTACTGAAATTGACAATGACAAAGTAAACAGTGAACAAACAAATTCAACAAACATAGTAACGCAGGGCCCAGTTACCTTTGATGAAATAATTTAGTTATTTGGATATTGATAATGAAACGCAATTTAAATATGAAAAAGTCGATTTTGCGTGGAATTGGAACAAATTTGAAGAAAAAATTATGTGTTTCACACGGCAGAAAAGCAGATTTAATGCCTTGGCCTCGCTACGCTCGGCTATGAAACACCAGCCGCGGCATTAAATCTTGTGCTTTTATGCCTAGTATAACAAATAAATATTATCATCACGTAGACTATGATGTTATATTTCTTCTATCCAGTTTTACTACTTCAATTAATTTTTTTTTAATATTAGTTAGAACTATACCAAATCCTAGGTGAATGAAGAACTTTCCTCCAAATTTTTCTCTTAAACCGTTTAACAAATGATATTATCATTGAGAAAATGTTCATTCATCGTAGCACATTTTTTGCACATCCAAGTGTATCCAACGCATTAGGAATTTTTCTCATATTTTGCAAAATACCAACAGTTCAAAATTCGAACACTTAAAATTTTCTTGATGCATACTAAGTCTACTTCATAACTTGGGTGATTCTCAAAAAACTCAATTTTAAGTATATTACTCAGGGTTTTTCGGGCTTGTTGGATATGGTCTTGAAGTTATTTCAACTAATGTTTCATCTAGAGTTGCGACATGTGGCAATGCTCGAAGTGATCACAAACATGAAGAATCACTCGAATTAGGAGAAGGCTTCCTCCCAATATGAATGAATAAAAGCAGCAGATTACTTTATCCACTCTATGAACTTCGTTAGCAGATTATAGAAGTTGAAAACTAGACACTGTTGCAAGTAATTAGCCTAAGTTATTCGCTCAACACATCGGCTTCGAAAATATATGTGCCACAGTGCAATAGAGGACATCGGATAAGGATTCAGTCATGCCATCACACAACTTTCGGTTTTTAAACTACTGACACGTTCTTCGACAACTTTTCTGCGTGTCGAGGTTTCAGGCAGTCTCAGGAATCCCGTACTAGTTTTGAAAACGTGCATAATGTTGTTGTATGCAGGCCGTTTCTTTTATCATGTGGTAACATTGCTATATTCTAAACCGTAATAGATACAAAGACAATTAAATGAGAAAAAGGTAACTATTGTGGTGAGCAGTAAATTGGTCATAGAAAATTTACGGTGATTCTCGCCCTTCCCAACTTATACAGGGAAAACTGAAAATGCTGTTTTCGGTTTTTTACGAATAGAATTGTTATTTCAGAAAATATAAAAAAATGAAAGAAGAAAGTTTTATTGTATTCAAAATGTACTAGAACTACGTAACGATAAATTTTTAATCAAACGTTTCGTGTGAACAACGCCATCATCAACTATTTTTTTCAAATACAGACCTGTCTATTTTATCACAATTATTGATAAAGCGATAAAATCACAATAAAACTTTCCTCTCGGGAAGGGCGAGAGTACCCGTAGATTTTCTCTGACCAATGTACTGCTCACCACAATAGTTACATTTTTTCCCATTAAATCGTCTTTGTATCTATTACGGTTCAGAATATAGCAATGTTACCACATGATAAAAGAAACGGCCTGTATATTGAGATTTTTCATGAAATACAGAACATTAGGGACTTTGTAGATTGTAGGGGGTCGTCCAGGCTCTGCAGCATCACAAGCACCTCGACCAATGAGGTCCTTTGTGCGTGATCCTTTATCAAGTCGAGGCCCGGGATTCTGAGACTTCGTACGAAGTTTATCAGTTTCCTGGGAGCCAAGTTCCTGATATCGGAGGGCGTTAAGAATGCTCCATGTAGAACATCGCTAGGCATTCGCGAAGCACATGTTCTGCTGTTTCCGCGAAGTTCTAGCAGTAGCGGCAACTATCACTCTCTGACTTGCCATCTTTTTGAGGTGATACCCCAGAGGGCAGTGCCCAGTGAGTAGTCCCGTTACCAATTTCAAGTCTTTTTTGTCCAATTCGAGAAGCTGTTTAGCTTTCCTTGGCGATGGGCTCGCTAGCCTTTTCGCTTGTCTTTGTCCTGGCACAGTAATCTAGTGAGATTTCATTTCATCAGGTTCCCAGCGTCGGAACCTTTAGGTGGGCTTCAGAGAGTCCACAGAAGGGTTCTGGGCCGGGAAATGGTGTGTTTGCCACTTCTTTGGCAAGGCAGTCTACTTCCTCGTTGCCTTTGATGCCCTTATGACCTGGCACCCACATCAGGGTTACCTGATTGTTTACTGCCAGTTATCTCAAGGTATTCTACAGTCCCAAGTCAGCTAAGACTCACAAGTGTGTGACTTCAGAGCTTTTAATGCTGCTTGGCTGCTATCTGATAGCATAAAAATTTCTGCTCTTCGGGTGCCCCTTTCAAGGCATTCCTGTGCACAGATCTCTATAGCATGAACTACTGCTTGGAATATGGTTGGGGTCTTTAGTTTTTTAGGCTTTCTTGGATAGTAATAGCGCTAATTTCGAAATATATAATTTCCCTGAATTTATAGAAAATCGCTTATTTTACAAGTTATAGTTAATAAACAATGAATCGATTTAGAAAATATTCTAAGCTTGGCAAATTCTACGGATAAACTTTTTTTATTACCGTTTTGACGAAAATTTCATTAGTGCTTTCGTTGGTTCTTCGTGTTAAATACATGCAGCTGTTTGTGTTTTAAATTTCTTTTTGAGAATTTTGTACAAATATTCCAGTGTTTTAGGGACATTTCTACATTTGAATTGTTTCTTGGAACAAAAGAAACAACCCCACACTATACTATCGCTCTTTGTCTCTTTCAGTAACGATGATTTGGCACGGCTTATCTTTTTTGTATTATTTTTATGAATCACCTAGGTTTTCGGAGAAATACCCTCTAAAGCAGATCTTGTGCGAACAAGAGGGATCCGGGACCTATATAGCTCACGTACAAGTGGATTCCATACTACTTTAGCTCAGTGGCAAGCGGTGACGATTGTTTTTTTTGTTATTTTGGTTTTGCAGAGCTTGTGGAAGCAAGGGAAATCTGGGACCTACAGCTTATGTACAAGTGGATTCCGAACAACTTTGGCGGCGGTGGCAGGCGGTGGGTATCAAACCCGGACCGCCTGGGTGAAAGGCAAACGCTCTAAAATCACGAACACTTCGCTTCCAGTTCTGAATTTACAGCCATTTTTTAAGAAAAAATCATAAAAAAAAGTCCTTAGTGTTTTATATTTTATGGAAAATCTTAGTATTTCCACCGTTTTGTACTTTTACGAACCTAGTACGGGGTTCCTGAGGCTGCCCAGAACCTCCAAATGAAGAAAAGTTGTTAAAAAAGGTGTCAGTAGTTTTAAGCCAAAAGTTGTGTGGTGGCATGACTGAGTCCTTATCCGATGGTCTCTATTCTCAACCTCAGGGAGAACCGCGCATCAAGACATGAAATTTAGAAATCATGTAGTCCGAAACATCTTTGGCTACACTTCCGACCAACCAAGAAACGTTTCAAACACTATTGAAAATGAATCTTCACATCAAAATCTCACAAAAAGAATAAACTAATACCTGAAACTCTAACTATAAGTCGTAAACAAGGAAACCCTGTACTAAAACTTTCATGGAAACATATTTAGTTTATAGCTCTGGCAACAGGAGTGTTTCCTTATTTAAGTCTTCCATGTATTTCTCGGCCGAACACTTGTTTATCACAGGCCATAATCTGGCTATAAACCAAACCGAAAATAATAAAATTTTTAAGGAATCGATTCGTTGCATGAAAGCAACACAAAATAAATAAATCAAGCAGCCTGGTGGCGCTCAGCGATTTCGAGGTGATCGAATTGGCCTCGAGTTTTGTGAAGAGAGTGGCCACTTGCCAGCTTTTGCTCTGTACTCGACTCGAATAGTACGGTTCAAAGTGCACTGGACTCCCCAAGGAGTTGACTCGATCTCTTCGATGACTTCATGCATGGGATGTATTTTTTCCTGGTCATGATATATTTATACCCTGTGTTTTCATATAGTATATGTAATGAATGAAGTTCTGCAGCTAATTTAACATTCCGTCATATTAATCACTTCACTATCGAACAGTTGTTCTTAAACAGTCATGAAATAGTACCACATCGTCGAAACTATTGAAATCGTAAACTCAACAAACACTTCAGCTGCCAAGTCAATTTAGAGAAAAAATTTACCGGGTCACGTGGGCCAAAACATTTTTTTAGGATTCAACACTTTATTTGTATTAGTTTTACGTATATAAAAGTCATAAAACAAAATGTGTTTGTTTATTTTTTTTTGTAAAAAATACCGTGTCCACACATTGTACATATGGCTTAGCATTGCGATATTCTCAATAATGCCTAGTCGCTGGCCGTGTGTACAATATGTGACGTTTTCCTTTTATGTACTGTCTAAAGGACAGCTTTCCTCTAAATGGGATCATCGTCTCATCAATGCAGAGAGGTGACTATGGATACACAAATAAAAAATATATATATTGCGGCAAAGAAAAAAATAATGGACAACCGGTTGTGGAAAAGGTTGTTATGGAAATGATTGAACCTTTACTGGATGAAGACAGAACCCTTATGAAGGATACCTGGTATACATCAGTCAACTTAGCTGAAACTTTTCAAACTAGATCCACTCATCTTATAGAAACATTGCGCTAAAATAGAAAAAATCTTCCCAAAGCTGTCGTGGAAGCCAAACTCAAGAAGAGAGAGATCGTCGCCAAACAAAATATGTGGTAGTTATGAAATGGCAAGACAAGAGAGACGTGCTTTTTCTGTCGACAAAACATGATAGAGATAACGCACAGAGAAGGCCCCAGAAGAAAACCAGCCACTATTATCGAGTACAATATAATGCTAAATCTTTTGTTGACACGTCAGATCTGAGGGCAGCTTACTCCATCTCATTACGAAAGTCCGTCAAGTGGTACAGGAAAGTGGCATTTGAGTTGATAACTGGCACATCAATGGTGAATGATTATTTTTAATTCAATCAACCAAAGCAAAATGTCAGTTACAAAATTCAAAGAGAATATGTGCCTGTAACCAACCCCTTCCCTTACAAATTCAATAAAAACATAAACTGACTCAAAATGTTCTAAACAAAAGAGGCAGATACACGATTTGTTATGAAAGAAACTCCGAAATAGATCACAAGAACCATTACAAAAGAAGCCAATGTTTTGGTGAAACTCCTATCAGATTTAGTATTTATCATCGAATAGAATATGTGAAAATAGGGGTATTTTGCTTTGACAAAATTATTAACGTTGTTGGTTTGATGCAATCAAACTTCGCGGAGTATCTGCTAACGATGAGTGCTCTTTGCTTTGCTCGCGAATGGCGCTGCGACTGATTTATTGTAAGTTACGTCTTTGATCGTATGTGAGGACTTTAAAACTTTACCTTATATCATTCGTTGGGTGGAACAAGATTTCTCTAATGTTGGCAAAATGACCTTGAAACATGACATTTACACAGGTAATCCTTTCCAATCAGATGAAGCATATTCTTCATTGATTCATTACAATCAACACAAACGGATATCAGATATAATTCAAATGTGCTTAAGGGAAAGTAGTTAATTTCTATCCGAAATTTCACTGATACTCCTCTATGTTGAAATTTGTAGGGGAAGTTCAATTGATACTCTCCAACATATTCTTCGATGTGATGAATATTACCCATTTACAAATAGACAAGTAGTTAAAAAAATCAATCACTTCATGAGATAATCCTAATAGTAGCATCATTGATTACCTCATACCATTGTCCATAGTTGAGAAGGACTAAAAAGAGAATTTCCACAATAAAAATTGAAAATCATGTCGTCATAATGTTCCTAGTGTTTTGTCACATCATACATTTCTTTTTTGTATCATATGAAACCGGACTGGATTCGTTTTACAAGCAGCAAGTGAGATCGATATTGGGGATTTTTGTTGGCGGAAAACCGCCGTACAACAAATTGCCATTAATGGATAGAGGAATCTAAGTGACCACCTACCCGGCTTCAAGCTGGTCTGGCAGAGCCCTTGCACTTGTTTTTCGACGTGCTCGTTTAAGCTGTATCGTGATACTTAGTCAGCACAAACTCGAGTGCACTACTTCCCACCGATTCTTCTCAGTTCGCCCACAAGTGTCTTTGTTAAAGAATAAACCAGCTCCAACTCGAGGGGGATACGTTGGCAAATTTTACTTTGTGACTAATTATTTCTTCGTTACATTCCCCTTATGTTTCTGCTGTCGTCTGTTTTTCACATTTTTGATTAAGTCTGTAGAGGCTGTATTCGAGGAGGAGGAAATTATTCATACGCAGAGATGGCAGAGACATTGTCATCTCGTTCCTTATCCAGGAGTAGGTAGATAATATATCGTCGTATCTTTGGGGATCGATAATTTATCAAACATTGTGATCATAATATTGAATGTTACAAAGAAAGATTGAATTTATTTCGAAATGTTATTCAACTGAATGCGTCAAGTCAGCCTATACATAGTTAAATAAACTATTGAATTATTAGTGGTCCTATATACCCACGCAAGGTGTAAATGTCGTTGAAAAGTAGAACAAATTGAATAAATCAAATTGACGAACTTAAACCCAACAATATTCGAAAAGAGGATGTTGTGATAATCACCGTTTGGAGTAATAAAATCTACAGAAATACAAGATCAATAATCATTATCGTTGAAGACATGTTCTACTAATAAATCACGTAGTAAGAAGCCATGGCTCATTGGAGAATGTATTGATGAATGCCAATACTTTAAATTTACGTATAAAAATCTCAAATATAGAAATGGTGAAGATCTGTCAACAAGATAGAAAATCATTAATAAACACCATGAACAGAAAATAAAATTGGCTGAACAAAACAATTTCCAGAATAGCGTGATAAGCCATAAAAGTAATAATTCATCAGCTGGTGTCCAACATCCTGTATGTTATATTGAGGATGGTACTAATATCATATCTTGCAAGAGGCTGCAGAAAACTCTAATCACTTTCTTATAGAATCTGTAAATGAAATAATAAATAATAATTTATTTCCCATATAAGCAGTACCTGCTAATAATGAAACAATATCAAATATACTCTATTTGCATCCTTTCGAGGAGGATAATGAAATTCAAAAAATAATATTAGATGAAGAAAAAACTCATCTGGTTTCCGTGTTCTTTATTATAAACTGTGTTGTAGATTATTTATTGGCATCGCTAACATATCAGTCAACTTGTCTTTTTAGAAAGGGTTATATCAATTTTATCATTTTTTTCAAAGGTATTTGAGGTATTCTTGAATAAATGCATCTTACATGGAGAAATAGAAATCTTCAGTTTGATTTCCGAAAAGGTCGCTCCAACCAGAATGCTTTTTTTTTTATGCGTTTTGTCAAATTTTGAACATGATTAAGAGCCCCCAACCCTCTTTTTCGATCTGAAAAAAGCGCTTGATGAAATAAGCATCGACTTAATTGTTTGGTTTACTCATGAATTAGATCTTATATCACAGATAGTGTTGAAACCAGTGTTCCTATTTGTTATCTTCATACTGAATTCATCAATATAAATGTTATTTTTTGCAGTAAATCGACGGTACTGAGTTGTTGGACTTTTTTATTATCTGTCAACAATTCTAAATAACCCTGACTACAAAATAAAAATTTCAAATATTCAATACAAAGTATTAAAAAATAAGTAACAACGTTCTCCCCTGTTGAAATAAAATCAGTTTGTTTATAATCTAGTATACACAGCTTGACTACTGGTCTTCTATAAACTTCAAAAGGGGTTGTCACATTGGCTGCCCTCACAATGCCATTTCGTCCAGGATACACATCAGTCACTCTTCCTTTAGGCCAACAGTTTCGCGATAGGCCACCATCAACAATGATTACTACGTCACGTTCTTCAACAGTTTTTGGAATACCATTTTGTTCTTCTTGTCAGTGTTGGAAGATATTCCTTAATCCATCTCAAAATTGATCGATATAAAATTGAGAAATCTTCCAGTCTTTACGGGAACACAAATCGCCTTCTGAGAACTTTCCAACAAAGTTGGCCGAACTAGAAGATCCTATCGACAAGTGATTTGGCGTGGGACATGCTTTGAAGGCCGACTATTTACAATGTGTCCCGCTTCAATTAAACATAAATGAATTATCTCTAAATTTGGGACTCTTACTTTAAATATTGCTTTCAGGGCAATCTTCGTTTAACCAATCTCCCCCAACTGCAATTCATATGGGAAGCGAATAGGCAGACAAATCTGAAATTAATACCTTCCTGTGATAGATTTCGTAAAATTCCATCCACGTCCATTACTGCTAATGCTTTTTCATTTCCTCTTCTGTACCATGGAAGTCTTCGAATTGACATAACCAAGTCCGTTTTTGAAGAGTTAGCTAATTCTAAATGGATGTTCAAACATGTGAAAATCACACCATATCGTTTTTCGTTGCGTCTTCGGATGATACTTCCATAGGACCGAAGAAATCCATTCCTGTGTATGTGAAAGGTCTTACGTAACTTTCAAGACTGCAATATGGTTACGGTGCCATTTCTGGACTGAATAGTATATTGTAGTTTTCGATGTACTAATTGAACGTGCAGAATCGCAAAGTTTGTTGATGGATATATTTAAAAATCGGTATTTTTTATTTAATTATTTTCTTGGGATTTGAAAGTGTCAACTGCATTTTTTTCGCTCTTATCATCAACGTACCTTCTTATTACTAAATATCATTCAGATGGTGCAGATTATATTATTATGTACAGAGTGAACAATAAAAACATTTTAGTGATGTCTGAAAATTCGATGTAATAATGAAATACTTATAGAATTATTATGGCATGCAATATAGTATTCCATTAATTACAATTCATACATTTCGTACAGGGTGATTTGAAAAATTTGTGAAATATATGGCTGGTTCTTTCGTACACATCCTGTATATTCAAGTGAATTAACATCCTCCAAAGATAGCTGATACCGTATAAACATGATTTCGTTGAGATATATAGGGTGACCATGAAAATTCTCGATGATAAAAAGTATAAAATATCAACGTTTCAGAAATCACCATGTAATTCACGATTAACTTGGTGAAATTCCTTTATTATTAATTAACATATTCTCTCCACAACACTGTCCCAAAAATTTAGTTTCCTACTACTCTAAGTAAAACTCATGTTTCATGAAGGTTTTTGAATTTGAACTCTGTTGAGAGTTCTCTTGAATCGTTGTTGTTTCCATGATGTTACACATCTGATGTTTTAGATTCAAGCATCTAAAATGAACTATATATTTTCTGATCCATTCCCACCTTTCTTCTAATATCAACTTTTTGAAGAATATGCAGTTTTCAATTCAATGATTCATCTTTTCACAATATACGCAATAAGTATCTTTGTTTTCATAATTATTTGAAGTTGTCGCACAAAAGTGCTTTTCGACGTCAAAATCAGGGAAAGTTATGATATCGACAGCATCTGCCATATATGAAAGCCAGTTAGAGAAGTCAGTGATACTGATTTCGTTCTATTTATATTTATTTGCATTATTTGTGACTTCTTCACCCCATCCAAATTCAGAGCAGGGGAGAGTTTGAAAATGATTGCTGACAAAAGCTGTGGATTCATCAAATGGGATTGACATTTCAAACATGAAAATGTCACTGTTAAATTCCATATCAAATTGGAAAATTCCTCAATACTTTCTACCCTGTCTTTCCGCAAATTTGGAAACTTTGTGACGGTACCTAGCAATCAATTCTTATAGTCCCTACCCTGTTAACTTCTGAACGGTTTGACGTGCAAACATAAAAAACCGTTTAGAGGGTTTCACCGATACTACTTTTTGAAATAAAACAGTTTGAGATTACTTGGTAGATGGCGCGGGGGACACATCAACTAAAAAATATCAAATGGCTTTGGGGGTCATGTGTCCCATCGTTAAAAAGATAATTCAATTCTCTTTCCAACCATCTAAAAATTTTCAGAATTTCGTTCAATTCAAAAAATGTTCTGTTCTGCTCCGTTATTTCACATCAAACCATCCAAAAGTAATCGTGGTCAGGTGAGAAAAGGGATTCAGATCTTCCAGATCCGCACTTATTCTGAAATTTTGAATGCATATTGTGAAAAAAATGTGAAAACGGAAATCTAAAAAATTTAGATGGTTCAAAAGAGAATTGAATTATCTGATGTTACACATGACCCCTCCCATGCCATTTATAAATTTTTAGTTGAGTATTGGTGCAACTCTCCAAAAATTTATTTTTATGTTTTCGCAAGTAAAATTTAACCAGCGCTTGCACCAAATCTCTCGCTTTCATCGTTAAACCTAATGGTCAGATGGAATAGTATCTATCCAGTGTTGTATTTCCATATACTTTACAGTCCTTTTTCTAGATATCCCTCAGAAATTTATTCTACTGCATTTGTCAAACCCTCCAATATTACACTATCAACTTCTTTCCGAACGTCATCTAATTCAGCAAACCTGGTAAGTTCCAACTCTTTTTGAATAAAATTTCTTTCAATTTTCAATTCCTTCTTTGCGATTTCGGCTAATTTTCGATGCGCTTCCAATTCAGCCTGCAAACTCCGTCTTCTCAGTGAACTCGCCGAAGTATTTTTCGTTCCCTTTGATGCTAATGATTGATTTTCACGAATTTCATCTTCATTCGCTGTTTTTTGTTGTTCTGTATGTTATCTTATTTTATTGTCGATTCTATCTTCATTTCCAAATCTAGCTAGTGGCATTCTCTTGGTAACCCGACTACTTCTCAGCTCTCCAGTGGACATTTCTCTTGGATTGAATATTTTGCTCGAAGGACCTATGATGTTGGAACCAGTATTTCGATTTGTTGCCTTTATACTAAATTTATCAATATAAATGTTATTTTTTGCAGTAAATTGACGGTACTGATTTGTGAGAATTTTTTTTACTATCTGTCAACAATTCTTAATAACCCTGCTTACGAACTTCAAATCTCAAATATTCAATACAAAGTTTTCAAAAATAAGTAACAACAGATAGAGTACAAAAAATAAATTTTAAACCTATAGACATTTCAGTTTCCTTAACATCATTGAAGTTACCGATGGCGTATGAAGTATACACTCTTTTCGTACATGGTTTCATTCCACTATAGTATTTGTCTGATGAACAGTTTTCAGCAGCCTTATTAAAAACTTTACTATCGGTGTTCGCTGCATTAAAGCGTGATCAGGTGGAATGCCTAATAAAATGGATAAAACGGACCAAATCCCTCTTCATGAATGCAAAATCCGGCAGTAAAGTCCATCGGATGTGGATGATTTCAATCTTCAGCCATTTGAATGCGATCACATCGAAATCTCCCATTGCTCGCGCACTTATTCGAATGCATCTCTCGAAAACGGGCTTAACGAGTCTTTGCTCATTCATTTATCCGTTTCTGGAACGGAATGCATTCAGGCGCCATTTGGTAAGTAGATATCGCAGGTGTGTTTTGAATTCGCTTAGATAGAGGGCTTGGCAGAAAATTCGTATAATAGGTATCTGCACTGAAATGTCTCAAGATCATAACTGAATTGATACGAAAAAAGCAAATCAAGCTTATCCAGAGGTATATTGAAGGACCCCGTTTCTGAGATATAATAATAATAAACAATAATCTGTACTGCAAGTCAGTAGTGTTACAATATTATTGTATACACAACAGAAAGTCTATAACCTCACAAGAAGATGGTAAGACGCGAACATATTGTAACGAGATTGATAAAATCCCCCTAGCTGCGCCGCTGGGTAGATTCGCTAGCGGTTCGTCGGTAATTACTTCCTTGAAAATCGTAGACGATTTTCGGTATGGAATATTCGGGATAACCGAACCGTCGCGTCGCGAAGCATCTGGTGCACAGCTTGACAATAAATATAAAACGAGAGTTAAGGGAAGTTGAATTAATTAAGAAGATCAAGGAGATTATGAAGAAGTGATAAGCAGTTTTTGAAGAAGTATAGAAGTGTTTGGAATATTCAGTTAGTTGTATTGTTGTATAGATCTAAGTGTTTGATTATTCAGTGAAGTAGTTGTATGTTTTTAGTGAAGTTAGAGAATAAACAGTTTAGTAGTGTGCTCGGCATTATTATTTAGCAAAAACGTAACAGTGGTGTCCGCAGCGGGATATTAGTGAAAAATAAAAAATATTGATAAACTATTTATGGTTAATACGAGGAGTACATCGTACGATACGATGGAGGACATTGTGAAATTCATCCAAAATCAATTTGCGCATTTGGAAAGAAGGCGCCAGGAGGAAAAACAAGAAGAGGAAATGCGACGGTTAGATGAAAAACAAGAACAAGAAAACAAAAACAAGAACGAGAAGAAGCACTCCAGAAAGTTCTCGAAGAACAGAGAAAAGAGCGAGAAGATGAAAAACAAGAACGAGAAAAAGAAAAACAAGAACGAGAAGAAGCACTCCAGAAAATTCTCGAACAATAAAAGACCGAATCGGTACGAGTAGAAGAACAGAGGAAAACAGACTTCCAGAAGGTTCTAGAACATCAAGAAAAATTTTTCCAACATGTATTACAGAAAACCGAAGTACAAATGGGGAAACTGAAAGAAGAACTGAAAGAAGAACTAAAGGAACATGTCAAGAAAATTGACGATGAGGTTAATAAGAAAGTGAGTACAGTGCGAGAGGAGGTGAAAGGACTCGAAAATCAGATAGCACTCCTCAAGAAGTAAGATCTTCGAGACAGGGTTGCCACATCAGGAATTTCCGTAAAACCACCGACTTTTGATGGACAGTCCTCGTGGTCCATGTATCGCCGACAATTTGAAGCTGCAGCCGTGGCAAATGGATGGGGCGAAGAAGAAAAAGCTACGGTCCTTATAGTAGCTTTGAGAGGGACAGCTTTGGGTATGTTACAGACGAACAGCAAAATAAATATAAAGACCTGATTAATGCATTAGAGTTACGGTATGACGATCAACATCGAGAACAGCTGTATCGGGCTCAAATGAAAACGCGCACTCAGAAATCAGGTGAGAGTCTGCAGAAATTTGAATCGAATGTGAGACGCCTAATTCAGCTGGCTAACCCAGAAGCACCGGGAGATTTGAAAGAACAGTTAGCGGAGCAGTTATTTATAGATGGACTCAGAGACACCGAAATCCGAAGGACTCTGCGGTTGACACACTTTAAGAGGAGTAACGATGCCTTGGTACGTTCCTTAGAAGTGGAGGCGGCCCTCAACTCCTTAAGTCCAAAAGTACGAGCGGTTTCAATAGAAGAACCCGAACAACCAGCAAGCACAGTTGGTAGTTTATTGGAGAAGGTTCTGGATGCGCTCAAATCTTTGAAATGCGGAATGAGCACTCAGGATAACAGGGCTTGATATCGATGTGGAAAATTGGGACATTTATTAGAGACTGCAGGGTAAGAATGCCACAACGTTCGCTATCACATGTGTGGACAAGGTCTTCCAGTGAGTCCTCAAATTGGCGGCAGGAAAAATTAGAATCAGACAACATTTCGGGGAGCATACCGGCTAGCAAAGATGGAGCCCCCAGGATCATCCCTGTTAAGAGGCTACAAACAACCGAATTGATATCGGGGCGCACGCCGGCTAGCAATGATATAGCCTCCAGGGTCATACCAGTGAAGAGAATGAGAACAGAATTGATATCGGGGCACATGCCGACTAGCAATGATGAAGCCCCCGAGGCCATACCAGTTAAGAGGCTAAGAACAACTGAATTGCCCAGCAACACAGATACCTTATCCAGAAGACCGGATTCGGATACTTGTGAGCGAATTGTACGTCGCAAAGGGATCAACCAGGTGAGATTAATGGTTTACGACAATTGGACCACAACGAAAATGAGGCAGGGCCAAGAAAGTGACCCAAACATTGCAGATTTTCTACGATGAAGGAAAAGCGGAGCGAAAAGACCCACTTGGAAGGAATTCTCCTTACGATCACCAGTTTTCAAGGCATTGTGGGCACAATGGGATTCCCTAATTGTTGAGAATGATCTATTGAAGAGAGTTTGGGAATCGGCCGACGGCAGAAAAGTGATTTCTCAATTGGTTGTGCCTAGGTCGAGAATAAGTGATGTTATTGGAGGAGATTCATGACAGCAAATCAGGTGGACATTTTGGGGTGAATAAAACCTTGGATAAAATACGGCAGAGATTTTAATGGGTCCAATGTTGTGAAGATGTAGAGAGATGGTGCTGAAGATTTCCGAAGTGTGAAGCAAGCAAAGGAGAGATGAAACAATACAATGTAGGCGCTCCCTTCGAACGAATCGCCATCGATCTAGCAGGACCGTTTCCGATGACGAATGATGGCAACAAATACATCCTCGTTGCCATGGATTACTTCAGCAAATGGGTTGAAGCTTATGCCTTGCCTAATCAAGAAGCTTCATGGTTGCAAGAGCTCTGGTGGATGACATTATTTCAAGGTTTGGAGTCCCAATGGAGCTACATTCCGATCAAGGAAGAAATTTTGAATCGAATTTATTCAAGGAAGTTTGTGAATTGATGGGAATTAGCAAGACCAGAACAACGGCCCTCCACCCACAGTCTGATGGCAGGGTTGAAAGGTTCAACAGGACTATGAATGAACATCTTTCCAAAGTATTAGAGGAGCACCAAAAGACCTGGGATCGACATCTTCCACTATAATTGATGGCTTACAGGGCCTCTGTGCACGATTCCACAAAGCTCACTCCAGCCAGCATCATCTTCGGGAGAGAACTTCGGTTGCCCTGTGACTTGGTGTTCGGGTCACCAAGTGCTGAAGAAAAAGAGATACAGGATTATGCAGACGAACTGTGAGATAGCTTGCATGGGATCCACGAATTTGCAAGAAAACGATTGAAGATAACCAGTGACAGAATGAAGGCTCGATACGATCTTAAGGCCAATACTGGTGGATTCAAAGAAGGAGATCGAGTGTGGCTGTACAATCCTCGTCGTAAAAAAGGATTTTCACCCAAATTAACACCATCTTGGAAAGGACCATATACGATAGTGAAAAGAATAAACGACGTGGTCTATAGAATTCAACGCAGCCCGAGAGCGATAATGAAGGTCGTTCACCGAGAAAGACTCAAACGTTATAATGGAGACAACGACACATTGTTTGATCGGGAAGATCAAAATTGAGAGGGGGATAATGTTACGAGATTGATAAAATCCCCCTAGCAGCGCCGCTGGGTCAATTCGCTAGCGGTTCGTCGGTAATTACTTCCTGGAAAATCTTAGACGATTTTCGGTATGGAATATTTGGGATAACCGAACCGTCGCGTCGCAAAGCATCTGGTGCACAGCTGGACTATATAAAGCGAGAGTTAAGGGAAGTTGACTCAATTAAGAAGATTAAGGAGATTAGGAAGATTAAGGAGTTTAAGAAGATTAAGGAGATCATGAAGAAGTGATAAGCAGTTTGTGAAGAAGTTTGGAATATTTAGTTAGTTGTATTGTTGTATAGATCTAAAGTGTTTAATTAGTCAGTGACGTTATTGTATGTTTTTAATGAAGTTAGAAAATAAACAGTTTAGTAGTGTGCTCGGCCTATTATTTAGCAAAAACGTAACAGTATCCTGTTTCTTTACATATTGAAGTATTTTTTCTTCTGTGATATGTCGTTTTATTCGATACAAATATAGTCAGACTTTTATTTCCACTGCAAATTCTTCATTGAGTTCGTTTTCCT
Source organism: Chrysolina americana (assembly GCA_958502065.1). Taxonomy (NCBI): domain Eukaryota; kingdom Metazoa; phylum Arthropoda; class Insecta; order Coleoptera; family Chrysomelidae; genus Chrysolina; species Chrysolina americana. Next base: position 70,898,646 of record OY293412.1, on the reverse strand, counting down.
CGTATCGTTTTGTTTGTCTTCTCGTTTTTCTGTATGTGACTTCTTTAAAATCGCCATCCTCTTCATTCGAGTTAAGGTTAATGATTTCGTTAATTTTTTCTCTTTGGAAAGCGTGTGATTGTGATACAGTTTGTTTATATTTGATATTTGACCGCTCAGCTTTTTCCGGTCAAACTTCTTAAAAACTTCGTAGTTGGGTGAGATTGACATATAAACTGATTTTTTGGTAGAAATAAGACAAATTTCAGAGGAAAATGTATTTTTTCTACGACCACATAGGAAAGTAACGTATTTCGCACTGTACAGTCCCACGGAAAGAGGCTCATATCCACACGTGTGCGGAAAGTTGCTTATCGCTCATGTGCGGAAAGTAAATCGCACGCGTGTAGTTAAGCTGTCGAATGCTTGATTTCTGTTTAGATTTACCGCTCCAAGCTATCAATTTAATAATTTCAGAGCACAAAAACAGTCTATTTGAAAGGTATAATTTTTTTCACCTTCAAAATAGAAAAACAGTTCACAGTGGTGGGATTCGATTCCGCGTGCTAGTCCAAGACTAGTCTCATGGTACCAAGAAACCCTACGTGCTACTGATTGCAAGTTCAAAAAGTCGTCATATTGCCTACTAACTGGACTAATTGGTTACATGTGATAATATTAGACCTATTTGTTATTGTGGAATATTCCATATTTGTAGTAAGTATTATTTATTGTAAAATGCGCCCAATTATGATTTTTCTTTTGAGATAATTATTTAAAAATATTGAGGTTAGTTCAAATGGTTCTGATTCAGCCTTTTTGTTCGATTTTCTTGTTCACATATCTATAATATCGATATTATGTGGTCGTTGGAAAAATAGGGTACATTACTTGTGTGAAAGTGTCTTTTCACACTCGTGGGATTTTCTTCTTTTTTTATTGGTTGGCTTTTTTCTTAGGGAAGTTGGCCAGACCCATAAGCTTATTAATGATTGTAGCGGTGGTGTGCGGGTTGAGTTCTCGCTATATAAGCCAAAGAGCGTGAGTTGGAATCTCAGCATTGCCACCGGTCTCGTGCATGGTATTACACGTATTAAAAGGTAAGTGCTACGTCTTCTCCTAGCTCGCACAAGTCTCTTACTTCAGAGGTTTGCACGTAGGGGTGCAACCGGTTGACGGATATAACAACAATAACAACAATATTAGGCATAGTAAAAATTCTGATTTTTTTTTCTAGCACTACTCGAGAACAAAGAAGTCATATTTTGGCGAGAAATCATATTTTGAGTCCATTCTAGTCAATTGAAACGTATGATTTTCCTTTATAATAATGTTTGAAATAAAATTTTTTCAAATTTTGGAAAATAAATCTATTATTAAAACCATTGACAGATCGTTTTAAACAAAAAAAAATTAATCATAGAACTATTGGTCAAACATAAGATGAAGTAACTTTGTGATGATTTCAGTTTTTCAATATTACCTTTCATTTAGGTACAGGGTGCGTAAAATTTTTGTTTAGGTCATTCATAATGTTCTTATTGAATATTTTAAAAACTGTTCCGTTAATTTGGACTTGATTTTGCACATACCATTTTGAAAATATCAACAATATCATTTGGCCTTTTTTTCAACATTGCATGATTCGCTTCTGAGATATGCATATTTGAAGTTTACGATATCACGATATATGGGGTTGTTACTATCGATTGGACAAAACTTCAGGAGATCTTTCCAGAATCAATTATTTGATACAACACAAACAGGATTGAACTCAACAATACACGAAAACGCAAGAATAAATAACGACTTCAAACAAAAAACTCAGTTGATATTATGGACATTGCTCGAAATTGCGATTAATCAGTTCAAAACAATATAAACCGTAACGGATTGGTCTATTTGCGCAATCTAGAACATTACCTTCATTGTGCCTTGATGGCGAGCATATCCTAGGTACCAAAGTATACTGCAAGTATGGGAACAAAATCCCACTGTGCTTGCTCCACTTTTGCAAGTACAATATCGTCCTAAAATACGCTCAATTGCAGGTGCATCAGGAATAGTACTAAATGATATCCACAGCAAGTACTTTACAGCATAGCTTTATAGCTAAGTCTGAACGCTATGCGGCAGCGTAATAGTCCAGGTTCAGGATTACCATATCGATTTCAAATACATTTGCAAGAACTATTTGATAAATACCTAATGTTATATCTTTCAGATTTTATCTCTTTAATAGGAAAATCTGGAAGATACAGTGTTTCTCAATCGGCGGATTGGCAGAGCAGGTTCAATTGTTTTGCCCTTACGATCCCCAGATTGCAACCTGTTGGACTTTTTCTTATGAGGACACGTCAAGGGTCTAGTTTGTGATGCAGAACTAGTGACTTCCTGCAAAGTTTTTACTAAACGAATCATGTATGCCTTATAAACCGTAAGAGACACTCTCGGAACTTCAGAACGTGTACGACAGTCTATGAGAAGAAAAGTCAATGTTTTCCATATCCAGCTTTTGAAATAGCGATCCTCACTAGGAAAATATGCCCACGATTTTTCTCAAAAATTAAAAATGGAAAGAGGTAAATGCGGATTTTTATGTAATCAATCAAATATTCTAAGCAACAAGATGGCAGGATACCAAACAAGTTATTCTTCTCCGTAACTGTGTGAAGCGAAAAGATAAAGTTGAAAAAAAAAATTGATATTTCCTACCCAACCGCAAATGCTTTTTAAAACGAATTAATGGGCAGTGTGGATCTTGCAGACCAAATGAGTAGGGTATATGATAAAGAAAGTCATACAAATGGTGGAAAAATGATTCTACAGGATGCTCATGGTATCCGTAGCAAATAGTTGGGTGATTTATAATGATTTACGTCATACCCAGAAGATTCCCCTTGTAGATTTTCTGTTTTTATTATCAGATGTATTTACTGATGAAGAAAAAAACACAACCAAAATGAAACTACGTAGTAAGAGTAGGAGTAGGCTAAACTAATGAAGAATATGGAAGAATACATGCCTGTTGAAGCTGTAAAGAGAAGACACTGTAGTAGATGTTTAGCAGTGGGAAAGGAGCCTCGAACTATGACCAATTGCAAGCTGTGTGATGTTTGCTTATTATGCAAACACTGCATTATTCCATAACCTACATCATAATTGAGTTTTTTATATTTCATAACAATTTTTTTTTTTAAATATAATATTTTAAAATCCTCTTCGGGATGATATATGTCCCAATCATTTGTTTCGGTAAATTCTTTATTGTAAACAGAAAATAATCACTCAATAGTGTCTATATATAAATAATTTTTCAAAATACTGAAGAAAAAAATAGGACCGAAAGTGTGTACTATCTACTACTACTCCTACTTTCAAACTGATAGAGTTAAGGGGAGTCTTGTAAAGTAAGCTCCTGTTCCCTGGTCTGAAATTTGTAAATTTGTATTCGCGGCACAAAGTATAGTTTTGAAATCTGGTGATTCAGACGACAGTGGCGAGTAGGTAGTATGCTCAGGTCATCCCTACTAGAGTCTTACAATGTTTAGGAATGAAATTCAAAATATTTTTGAAAGCAACTAATTTCGACTACGTTCGAGCAGTAAACCCTTCTCTACCCACGTTCCCACACTTTGTGGAAATGTCTGGGAGTCTATTCTGCAGATTCAACGTACGCGAATTCGATGTTGTAAGTCTCTGATGTCATCGCTCTATGTTACTTCAAGCGTTTGAAAATGTTTTGGCATGAACTCGAAAGTAGACCCCCTGGAGAGATGTATTTTTTGAACGTAGTCGAATTGATTTGTTTTTATTCATTTGACACTCTCCGTAAAAAGACTTCTCAAACTTTGTTCGATTTATTCGGAATATGTTCATTTTTATATACTTGGAAGTTTATGTACCTGAAATTTGTAACGAAATTTGGGAGATGAATAATAAAAAAAACTGAAAAATAGCTTAGGTGTCTGTAACACTTCAGATAAATTGTCGATCAATCTGTATATATTTCAAAGATTTTCCATTGACGATGCGTTTTTCAAGTGTCATATTATTTTACCGTCAACAGTTTCATCGAAATCAAACCAACAAATTTTCAATCATTTCATCGTAAGCATCCAACTTGCTGAGGCATCTCTATTATTCAACTCAATATTTCAACTTTCCTCTTAAGCCTTATGAAGTATGCTGGAATCCGTATTTTTTGAGGACCTGTGAACAAATTACTAAAATATCGGAAGGAATTGTTCGTCTCTGATAAATTTCCATGTGGAAATCCATCTCAAACCTCTAGATACAATAAATCGACTATAATTCCAGATAAGAGCAGAGGAAAATCGTTATACCGTACACCGCGACATATAATGGAAGAAGCTACGACAGATGAAAATGAACTTTAAGCACTTTCATCGCGACACAATACTTATAATAGAAACCTATCTGATTCAGAAATACCACACCGCGAGTGCCGAGTGTATAGTAATCGTGAAGAGGATGTAATGTCAGCAGACCTCATTAGTGGTTTGGAATCCTGTCGCTGCCTTTCCTGCTAACCATAGTTCCTGCTGTGTATTCCTGTTAGGTTCCGCACGACCTTTCACAAATGTCGCTGAATTATTTTACCGTAGACTCTATTTCGGTATTAGCGTCGTAGATATACCTTGGTAAAGCATTTATGATGAATCGAGGAGGAAGTGGCATTAAAAAATTATAATGAAGTGTTAAGTACAAAGGAATAAATACATTTCTTAAAAAATTGATGTAGTGAAAGTAATGTATTTTATACAAATATACATAAAATATGAATACAAATTTAAAATTTGCGTAACTGCGTTTCATATTCCAACAATAAAAATTGTATATTACACTGCAAAGCGTTTTGCATTCCGACAGTAAAATTTGAAGAGTACACTGCGAAGCGTTTTGCATTCCAACAGTAAAAATGGCATAGTACGAATTGATTGACAGCCAATGATTAAAAAAACAAAAAATAATGTACTGAATGATTGTGATACCATAATTGTGTAGTGAGTTTCATGTTATGTGACGTCACTTTAAAACTACAAGAAAAGTTATTTAACCATCTATCATTAAGAATAAGTACTTAATTTTTAGGTTATTTTAGATTTGAACCCATTTTTAAATTGTTTCACCACGTACAAATTATCGCTTAGATAGTTTCTGTGCTAACTTCATGTTCATTGATGACTCATTGAATTTTTCAAATTTTTTAATTGTGAACTATTTGTATATTTATGTCAAATGAACATATATGCTATACTATACACTGCGCAGCGTTTAGCTTTCCAACAGTTGAATTAGCATGGTACACTGCTAACTGTTTTGCAATTTATTAGTGGAATTTGGATAGTACACTGCTAAGCATTTTGAATTCCAACACTAAGACTCATTGCATAGTCAACCTCGAAGCGGTTTTTTATTCCAACAGTGAAATTGTATAGTACACTGAGAAGCGTTTTGTATTCCACCAGTGAAAATTGCAAAATACACTGCTTAGCATTTTGCATTCCAACAGTAACATTTGCATAATACACTTCAAAGCGTTTTGTATTTCAACAATAATGTTCGGATAGTTCATTGGCGAAGTCTTTTGTATTTCAACAGTGAAAATTGCAGTGTATACTGGCAGAGCATTTTGCATTTCAACAGCAAAATCTGCATAGTACACTTCGAAGCGTTTTTCATCCCTACAGTAATATTTGCATAGTACATACACTACATAGCATTCTAACAGTAGAAATTGCATAGTACACTGGCGAAGTATTTTGTATTTCAACAGTAAAATTGCATAGTACACTACAAACCATTTTGTATTCAACCATTATAATATGCACAGTACACTACGAAGTGATTTGCATTCCAACAGAAGGAATTGCATAGAACACTGGCGAAGCGTTTTGTATCCCAACAGTAGAAATTGCATATTACACTGCGGAGAGTTTATCATTTCAACAGCAATATCAGCATGGTTATTTGAAAAAGTTATTGTTAAAATTATTTTTTCCGTTAACTATGAACGACAGCCCTCAAAAGTCGATAAATGTGCTAGCTAAAGATTACCAAGGTCCCACCTTTTAACGTGCGAATCCTAGCACTTGGCACATTGCGAAGCGTTCTGCAATTCACCAGTAAAATTCGGATAGTATACTGCGAAGCATTTTGCCTTCCAACAGGAGCGATTTGTATTTCAATATAAAAAATGCTTAGTATACTGCAAAGAGTTTTCTATTCCAAAAGTAAAAATTACATAGTACACTACGGAGCATTTTGTGTTTTACTTGTGGAAATTGCATAGTACACTGCGGACAATTTTGCATTCCAACAGTGAAATTAGCATAGCCCACTACGAAGCGTTTTGCATTCCAACAGTAATATTTACATAGTACACTACAAAGCATTCTCCATTCCAACATAAGGAATTGCATAGTACTGTGCAAAACGTTTTGCATTCTAACAGTTGATTTTGCATAGTAATCTGCAAAACGTTTAGTACTTATGCAGTTCATCAGCAAAATTTGGATAGTATACTGCGGAGCAGTTTGTGTTCCAACAGTGAGAATAATAAACTGCGGACCGTTTTGTATTCCAAGAGTAAAATTGCATAGTGCACTGCGAAGCGTTTTCATACTATTATTGTCTTGAAACTTATTATACGCTACGAACGAAGAACGAAGATGAATGAAGTCAATTAACTATTGCCGAGCTCCTACCTAATGATAAAAAAAATAGAGTTCAGAAATACTTTGCTCTTTGATATGAGTTATCGAGGAAACATTCCTACGGTATTGCAATATATAACGAATAACAACAGGAAAGTGTAATGAAACTATTTTCACTCATAAGCCCTTCAAAGAAGTTCTGTCTGCCGTTCAATTAGAACTTCAGTAAAATACCAAAAAATGTAACAATTCCTATTACAATATATACAAGAATTTCTTCGCCGGAATCACACTATATCACGAAATGTTGTGTGAAAATGATGCATGAAAGATTTCTGAAGAAGATTATGTGATTGTGGTCAATTTTCGAATTAACAGCTAGCAAAGGAGTTGTTTCTATTTGTGGCTCTTATCAGCCGGATCCATTTGCAAATTGCATAACTACCCCAGTTTATCACGAATGGAAACACTTTCAAAATGGTTTTTCTTTGCCTCGTTAATATCAAATAATTATGCGGAAAAGTATAAGCGCAGGAGTATTCCATGAAAGAGCAGATAGTTCCAACTGCCTGTTTATATAAATTAGTTTTACTTCATCATTATTATTATCAAATTTGACAGTTCAGTTTTCAAACCGTGCGAGCATTACTTTGCGCTACACTTTCTTGTTTTGGTAAAAAAAACATGAAAAATTAATTTGAAATAAAAAATAATCTATTCAATCAATTAGGTGATTACATATTAATTTGTCACTTTATGATATAAATCTAATATCTGAATGTTTTTGGAATTCTTCTAATGCTTCTGTTGGGGGTGAAAAACCAGGCTAATTATTACTTGGTATTGAATATCTGTGTTCGATAACATCCATGTGATAGTCTGAAGCGATTCTATTCATTCTTCTTCAGGGAATATTAATATATTTGATCGACATTTGTAGTAGACTCCTCTGGATGTTGCTGAACAAACCATTTTTCGACAGATGTTGGTCGCAGTTTTCAACTAGCGCAGTTACTGAAATGTCGTACTTGGACATGGCACAATTCTTCACAATTATCTGAAGTTATATTTTCAGATAACTGTTAAAATCAATTTATTAGACACAGAAAGCTGTTTCAGAAACTTTTTGATACGTCAAATGAACATTAGTTTATTTTTCTTAAAAGCAGCGGCAAGCATGACCTCCTATCAAGTCCAAAACTAATAATTACCTGTGCTATGCGAGAGCTATAAATATAATTAATTCAAATCAGGAAAAAATTTAGTACGCAAGCCATCGTACAAAATCTGAAGTGATAACTAGCAAGTTGTAACTTTGTATACTGTTTGAGTGTGACGAGTCTGACAAGATGTCGCAGAGAGGAAACCTTGAAAGTGGTAAGTTTTCCTTTTCCAAATCGACATCTTTGGAGCGTCGGACTGCTGAAGATCCTTATTAATTTTGTCGGACAATGGTGCCATTGAAAATCTCATAAAATTTTTATATTTTTCTAGGAAAATCAGAATGCTGCCTGTCGCCAGTCTAAGTAGTGATATCGACAAGTTTAGAGTGGGGGACAACCTAGAAGTACCGAATTGTTATGACTGATTTTTCAAGGAGAATATAAAACTTTAATGAGAAAGAGGAAAACAAAACGTACCACTTTCAAGGTTTCCTCTCTGCGACATCTTGTCAGACTCGTCACACTTAAACAGTATACAAAGTAACAACTTGCTGGTTATCACTTGCCTCTCGACTTCTGTAGTAGTAAATTAAGAGCAACTGATTTTGCAGTTAGAGCAATTTTCGAAGTGCACGAAATTTCACTAATTTCATCGATTCCATTGAATTTTCTCAAAAATAAAATTTAATTTTCGATGAATTCAAAATCACGCGTTGCTCATTATTTGATAATTGTCGCAAAAACACTTGACGTGTTTCTATCATGGTTTCCATGGTAACTGAGCGAGCATTTTGGGTACTTTGCCGCTCGGATTCTAGAACAAATTTCAATGTGAATATGTTGGCTTCAGATGATTATGTTACAATGCGTTTTAATGCTATCTTAGAAGTATTTGGTTGCATAGTATTTGTAAAACCAGTTGGAACGGCAATAAAAATAAAAGCACTACAGGGAGTGTTTATATGCACTGCCCGGCAAATGGGAAATTTACATAAAACCAGTGTTTTTACTTTCAAAGCGTTCAGGTCATTAGTAACGGCGCTATAACATATATATTCAAGGAATAATAATAATACCCCCTCATAAACACTCGTTGATTGTGCCCAAAGGCATAGCCTGTGCGGGTAGAGGACGGCTATTATTAGTATTTGCCGAGGCGCTCCGAGGGCGACTTACTAATTTTTGGTGGCGTATTCACTTTTCAGCTGTAGGAAAACCCGGCAAACCTACAGCACCATCTCGGGTGGTCGGTCTGCACTCCAAGCTACCGTCAGACGAGATTGGCATCTAGACAACTCACAATACACTTGCTTTTCAACAAGGCATGCGAACCGATATAAAGTAGTTGAGAAAAATTCGCTTGTACCTACATCGGGCTCGAACCGATTATCGCTGTGCTGGAGTTTCGAACGGCCTGTGCATTAGACCGCTGATCCACCGACCACTAGCTGGACTGAGCACCTGTTATCTGAAGCCGAATGATTTTGCTAGTTCACGATATTCTTTGATCAGTGCCGTCCGTGTGTGTTTCACATGGAACGATCAATTGCTATAATTGTAAGAATAAGTAACTGAAACGATACCACTGAAAAATAACATACCAACGCCTATGTCAAAAAAGAGAATTATTTATCGAAACTTTTTTTGCCGGTCCAATTGGGAATTAATATACTATATATGATTGATCAAAGAGTACAGCCGTGGACTTTCAATACTGGACTCAATAATTACTAATTTCAACATAAATGATTGCAATGATGGTGAGAAATGAATTGATCACAAATCATGCTCACATTATTTGCAAATTCAGTATCAATTTCACAGCTCCCCAACAAAGGATAGGAATAATGTATAGATGTCTCAACAAAATCATCTATGATAATTTTTCTTTTTCTGTTTTGAGGTCGTATGAAAAGTATTGTATATGCTGCGCCGCTAACAACAAAAGAAGATTGCCGGTAAAGAGTTAGGAATGCATTTCAATCCCTTTTCCCTCAAAGTTTAGAGTGTCACACATGCAGGAGTTTTACGAAGAATTCATAAATAGGAAGTTGGGGGCAACCAGTTCGAATATTTACCTACTGCAGTTTGTTCAAATTCTTGTTTGTTCCTGTTTCAGGTTTAATTTGCTTTTTAATAAACCACCCGTGTGTTTGTTAAAAATATGTATCATGAGTGTGCTCTGGTTACACAATTTTCGAGATAGCTGAATTTGGAGCCAATACCTGAGCACCCCATATATATTTTGTTCAAATTTTGAATGAAGTAGGTAGCCTCAGGTCTTATTCAAGCAAATTCTGGCAGTTTTTGAATCTCTTTGTTTACAAAAAAATATATTTTTTTTGTCAAGGGAGCCCTTCAGACATATGAGTTTTCGAATAAAGTGATATTAAAATTAAACGTGTATTCTAAAAATGCAATAAAAAACAGGGTGCTCCTTTAGAAAAAAAATTGGGGTCGACTTCCGGTATTACCACGACAACTGAAATAATTTTAACTCAAACGAGCTCCTCGGAATACATATCCTCAGCTCATCGTGGTATACCCTGCTTTAGTGAATGCCGAAAAATACTATACCACAACAAGAAGAAATATTTCCCAAGGGATTCATTGTTTTTTTCCAGCAATCTATAATGTTGTGTTGATTCATTTGCCTAATTTTCAATTTTGCTACATAGCAAAATCATTAATTTCCATCTCTATGAACAGCTCAATAAATTTAAAAAAGTTTGGATCAACAAGTATTCGAAACTTGTGTATGGCCTAATGTAAATGTAAAAAGTTTGCTTTTTATCAAACCAAAGTGCTACAATTAAGTGAACATGGAAACGTACTTTGGATGGGATCTCTCTGAAATAAAACTCGCTACTATATAATGCCAGGAATTTTTGAGGTTCTCATTAGCTGTTGATGAGTTGGAGGTCTACTGTGGGAGAATTTAAAATTCCAAGCAAGGCCCACCTGGCCCGTGTAGTCAAGGATTTTCATGAAACATTAATTAGCTTCACCGTAAGACAATGGAAAGTGAGTGAGGGTATCTTGATCATTCAATTCATTATTATCTTCCGAACGAACTTCATTTTCCAGCCTTTCTCAAACATCTATGTGTTCGAAAGACAATTCAAGAAATGCGGTAATGGATCAGTAGTATTCACAATAATAATAATGATCGAAAAATAACAATAATAACGTCTACCGTGCATCAAACAGCCGCGAAATTGAAACGAGCTCATCACACCATACCTTACCAAGACGTAGGTAGTGTTAGCCATCAAAAACAACTGCCTTGAAAGTAAATTCTGGTGGCTGCAAACAAGTTACTATCAAGGCAAGCGAGAAGTATCGCAGAAAAAATGAGGTTGTCCGAGAATCCTCCTCGGTTTAAACACCAGCTCGTACGTGTCGTGGATAACCTTCCAGTCAGTGATCGGGTGTAAATATTCTAGACGAATATCTATGGAATTCCGCAACTACTGAATTCTGATACTCCAGCATAAGCGCAGTTTCAAGCATTTTGTAGAAGGCTTCGTTCGACAGCGTGAAAATAATGCTACGGCTAACATTGTGATCCAGTACATGCGAATACTGTCCGTAGATTACACAGGAGGTAGCAAGTTACAAGGAGAACCTGCTCATCGACATATATTTCATGCGAGATTTCGTGCAGTAGAATCGTTATTTTGTAATAACCTGAATGAATTACCGCAAAGCATTTGATGAAACATGGAGAGCCGTGCATAGGTTCGAATCCCAGCGTAGTCACCAATCAAACGGAAGTTTTGTCCTGGCTCGTACAATTCTCTCGAAGACTTATGAGAGTTGCTTGTAAGGGTGCATCCCGTTGACAATTTTGAAACAGCCAAAAGAGTCAAAATTGCATTGGGCAGCACATTCAGCTGAAGACTTGACTGTGATCATGTCAGAATTTGAACAGAACAGGTGATCTCCAGATTGAGTATGTCTCAGGAATACTTCCTCAGCCCACTTCTTTTCTACATCATCCAATTGTTATGGTCCGTTGCACTCATGAAAACCTGAGGCACCTCCACCTTCTAACCATATTTGGTCACCCATTCATTTTTCACATAGATAAGCTCAACCCTCATTCTTCGAAAAGAAAAGGATCTATATCAGACCTTTGGGGTGATGAGAGAGTATACTCATGCCATCGAAATGAAACTCGGGATCGACAAATATGCCATGGTTTACCTCAAAAGAGGACTATGCGAAGAATATGGAGACAGTCTTCAGCTAGTAGAAGGAAGCATTTTGATGTTATACTACACTTGAGGTGGGACAACCGCAGTATGAAGTATCAGTATGAACTATTCAGATAGATCAGTTATCAGAACTGTGAAAAAAAGTGCAATTCGCCGTGTAGTGAAACATGTCGCGATTATAATAAATCTATGGAAATCTTATCGTTTTTACCTTAGTGTCAAAACGTATGAAATGTTTCATCCTCATTTGGAGCTTGCATTCCAAATCGTTCGTTTCACATTTATACTTCCTCAGAAAACAAGATGGGTGTATACTTCTGAGTTTTGGGTAACTCTTTAACATAATGCTAGAGACTGGAGTTTGCAAAGTCAGTAGAGTAGGAGTTTAGATTTCCCTCTCTGCATGATCCGCGACCATAAAAAAGAGAGTGAGTACAATTTGTTTTCAACGCAGATGCTCGTGCTGCTGAACATGAACTTGGTTTCGTGTTTGACACTAAGGGGAGTAATCCAAACTGTCACCGAATCGCAACCCTTTCAGCAAAATAATCACATTCAATGGAAGATTCATAATAGCTTGCTCGAGTTTTACTATTTGAACTCCAGAGACATTACCTAAACCATTATGTTGAGATGATATGATTCTTATTAAAGGAGTCCTTGGTGGAATAATGGACACGATATCTTTGGACTCGAATATTATACCCGCTTGTATAATCTTATCTGCACGAATGTAGAAGGTCGATATTCTTAATTCAATTTGCTTCCTCAGAGCATATGATTCTTGGACCAAATAGTCACTTACCCTACTAATTCAGAGAGTTCCATTTTTGATGAGTAATGCCAGTGTGCCCTTCGAGAATATTAGGGCTCCAGTTGAAGGGCCTTACTGGAATACATCCTTGAAGGAGTGAAAAAGGAAACATAATAATACGAAGACTTTGGCTTGCCCAAATCGTGACCTTTGCCTTCCTGAGGTTGAGTAAGCTGGAGTCAGACACCAAGTGATTCGTGATAGCCCATCCCAATAGTTGCGTCATGGGTATTGAGCTTCCTAACACTTGAATCACTATGCGTTTGCTATCAGCCGATCCACAGGCATAACGCGGCGTTACAAGTGTAAGGTTTTTCTACCATATCTGATACTCGTATGGTATAGACAAGGTTCATCTGTTACCCTAAACTACGAGCAACATTGAGTCCGTTGTGATAAAAGAGAAATGGAAATTATGGTGTTGTAACGAATGAGTGGAATGAGTGGTCGAATTAACTCTAACCAACGGAATGAAGTATCATACGCCAGATGTAGGAAAATGTATGTGACCTCAATCAAATTGTTTCGTGACAATAACAAATTATATTTTCAATATAGGTACAGAGTAATTTTAGACAATAAATCAGAAATATAACTTTCCTTCTTGTGTTAATATCACGAAAATCAATAAAATTTTATTTCTTTCAATTCCATTCTATAGTATAGAGTATCGCAATTAAACTCAATGTATTTATGAGTCAATATCATCTATGTCATATATCTTCAGTAACTCCCTCATATACTAATGTCGTGTATGTTTGGTTCTGTTGAGGAAATCAGGATTAGAAGCCTTTCGACATGCTTCAGCTTCAGCGAAAGTAAAGACGGAACCTTTGCAGAATTTTGTAAGCAATCTCCCCAAACTGTGTCTATAGAGCCTTGAAGTGGTTGATCAGTTTTTGTTCAACTTATCCATATTCCTTGTATCTGAGTACTTGTTTTACAACAGCCTACTGGGGAAGGGGGTACTATTACCAATTTTACAGACCTAAACCTGAGAGGGGGTGTATGCCCAAGCCTTCGTTGACGATATCGTCATAATAATTAATCGTAAGTTTGTAGAAGTGCATGGGGAAGAACCTCAAGGCCAACCCCCCCAAAAAAAAAACGATTGTTCCTTTTACTAGCAAAAGAAACCTAAAAACCAACAGAGCTATTCGGTGAAAGGCTACAGATGTCAGAAGAGTCAAAATACCTGGAGTTGACCCAAGACTCAAAGCTCACTTGGAATAAAAATCTAAAGAAATTGCTAACAAGGATATACTAATGATACCAAGCAAGGCGTTTAGCAAAACATGGAGACAGACCCTAACAATTTTTTCTGCCCTACAAAATAATAGTGATGCCTTTCGTAAGGCATAGAGCCTCTGGTGGTGACCAGTCAAGTCACTGGTTCAATGTCAATCACGTTGACGATTAGCCTCCTCTGCATTAGCATATTGCAACGGAGGTTAGGATGGGGCCATCAAGACTCAAATGCCTAGGCCAATAAAGTGGCAAAAACCTAGGTCACTCTAACATTACGGGGGTCATAAGAATCGTTACATATTCTGACGAAATAAGGAATTTTGAAATAATTTTTTTTTGAAAGTTGGATAACCTTTTATTTCACATCTCATTTAACAAATACCTCGTTCGTATTTACGAAAAAATCGAAATTGTTTATTGTGAATTAAAATTTATGAGGTTGCTTGATGAAAATTCGGTCGATGACGTCACAGCGCTGCCACATTTATTGAAAACAAATGCCTTCTTCTTCTCCTTGTAAAAATATCTACAGGGTTCTATTCAAAATGTTTGACCTAAGTTTATTTTCGGTAACACCGGAAGGACGTGAGATCCAATTGTTGAAAATGTAACTATATTAATTTTTGATCATAATGTAAAGAGTCTAACTTTGAAACAACTGAATGACGATCTGGTGAATGATTTCGTTGTCACCAGGTATTCTCCATCATTTTGGTATTCCATGATCGTGCTGACTGTTTGAGCCGGTATATGTATATACAGGGTGTCAATTCGAAAACTTCCGATCCTTAATATCTTACTTCCAGTAAACAATATGAGGAATCTAAAAAACAGGTCAATTTAATTTTCGAGGGAGACAATTTCAAGGAATATTTTGTTGCCCTCGTGGTTCAAACACTTCTGCTGTAAAAAGTTTCTTTTTTCAGGCAAAAAATCGATTAGCAAATTTGAATTATGTAGTAGTATTGTGAATACAGTTCTACCTGTTGGACTCTTTAGTGATTACTTCAATTAGTGTATAAAAGTGTGAAAATGGTTAACATTCTTCAAGAAAGAATTGAAATTATTGTTTATGGAGAAGTTGGAAAGTGCGCACGGAAGGCGGCATGTCTTTTTAACGAAAGACATTAAAATTGTAATGTAAGTCACCGGTATGTGGATTATTTGGTGAATAAGTTTTACGAAACTGTTTCAGTGACAAATAAAATAAGAAACACTCTCAGAGTACTAAATGAGGAAGCTCAAAATGAAGTTTGGGCGTGCTAGGAATCGCACGTTAAAAGGTAAGACCTCGTTAATTCCTGGCTCGCACAAGTTTCGACTTCTGAGGGCTGCCATTCGTACGGGTGTGACAGCTGTTTAACGGAAAAAACAATTTAAAAAAATTTGCTGCAGAGCCCACGAGCTCCTCACAATCAGTATCAGAACAGACGGGAATGTCATGCGAGACTCTAAGAAAAGCATTTTATGTCGGGGCGTGGCGCATGTTGTATGGAGGGAAGCAGTTGAATGGCCTCCGAGATCACTGGATTCAACTCCCTTAGATTTCTTCCATTGGTGACATCTTAATCCCGTTGTTTATAAAACACAATTTCTCGATATTGAAGAACTTGAAAGACGAATTAGCAGCATGCCAGTCAATCCCTAGTGAAGTTTTCCGTATAATGTATGAGAGAGGAGTTCGAAAACAGACTTTATTACTGTTTAGTGCAAAATGGACAACATTTCGAACAGTTTATAAGATAAGCGTAAGTAGATTTTATGTTTACAATGTCTTTCTCGTATATTAAATTTTATTTTGTAAAAGAAAAATAACCAACAGATGAACCATCCCACGTGTAATAAATCCATTCTTGTCATTCAAGGGTTGGAAGGGTGCCACCTACTCTTGTAACCATTTTTACTAAAAGGAGTCAATACAATAAGGCATCTCAGAACAGGCAAATTCTAATTACATTAGTAAGTTTAGAGCGCTATTTTTCTGAAAGTGCTCATCAAAAATAAAAGTCAGGGTATCATTGGAAAAAGAATTGAACGTCACTCAAAATGATGTGCCACTTGACCCCCCTTCCCATTCAATATTCCAAGGGTAATATCTATCCCTCCTAGGGGGTTCAATCACGAAGTATACAAATATTTCTTTAAAGTGTCCCCCTTGAATATAAAATTGACTTGTTTTTTCGATTCTTCATATTATATACTGGAAGGAAGATATCCAGGGTGTGAAGTTTTCGAATTGACACTCTGTATATGGCTTTTTTGAGTGTGTATACTTCATTTTCATTTCAAGCTGGGTAATTCCTGATGGTTGGAATTTGCTTTGCGATATATTTCACACGAATAGCTTACACCTAAAGATCATATAGAGGCACGTTGTGGCACAACCTGTATACATGTGGAGGAAAAAATTTTGAGGTGGACTGATATATTTCAAGAAGTAATGGAATCTTTTTTCCAAGAAGAAACTAAAATCAATGCTACAAGGACTAAAACGTGTAATATACACTCTCAACTGTGGAGTTTATAATGGTCATCGCCAAGTCTCAAGTTGCCGACAATGGTGGATGTTCAATAGTAAAACCCACTTTAGGCGTGATTTGTAGCTATGACTATAATAATGCAGTAAGTGTTTAACATCCGGACACTTCCCTTCTGTAGTTTAAGTACTCCACTTGCTGAAAATGAGGTTGCGAGAGCCTTGAAATCGTTCAACCATCGCATAAAGCAATTTAAACTTTTCAACAACTCCCAAATTATTATGGAAGAGTATAATTACTGTAGTTGAAGTTAAGATGTAGCAAATCATTACAAATCCTGCGAGGAACAGGCTTCCTTGTTCAATTTTAATTATGTCCCTGTCTGTTCATCGGGACGAAATTCTTCTTAGCGATGATAATATTATCGTTTATTCAACAGGAGAAATAATAACAATTAAAATTGAACACAGCAGGCAAATTTTGGTTTGATTTGTTCAACTTATTTGACTATTTTCTGCAAATGAACCCATAAGTGTATGTTGAATTATTGCAACTCATAACCAATGTATATTTATTTATTCATGTACTCATACTTGTTCTTTTTCAATTATTGTCACTTTTGATTTGATTGAATAGAGAATGATTAAAGATTTGTTATCTTCAAAACGTATTTTCCGATTCATATTTGCGAAGTATTGGAATATTCAGTTACGAGCCCTGACAATTCAAAGAAAGAATAAGTAGTCATCTGGAAATATAGATAACGACAAGATAGTTTCAGTACTTTCTCGAAGGAACAACTCGACCAGCAAGTAGAAAAATTAGGAAGTACAATGACCAAAGCATTTGAAGAGGCATGTCCGTCGAAAGTGGCCCCAAAGCGCCGGATTCGCTGGTGGTACCAGTAGTTGAAGTGCCTGAGAAACACGGCCAGGAAGGCTCACAACAAGGCCATCTAGGAGGGCAACGAGGAAGCGTGGAAACCTACAAAACCGCGAGAAGGGAGTTCAAAAAGAAGTTGAGAAAAAATAAAAGAGCTAGCTGGAGATCTCACTGCGGGAAATCAACTCCCTCGCGGAATCCGCCAGATTCATGAGAATTCTGAGCAGCGAGACATAAGGTTCTATAACAACCTTAAAGAAAGAAGATAGGGCATGGAGAACATCCTCCGAAGACTCACTCAGACATCTGCTGGAGGTACACTTCTCAGGAGGTGTCGACGACGACGAACAGTCCCTGCTAATACAGCAAGTCTCCCATGGGGACTGGCAACTGGCGGAGAGGGTTGTTACACCCGACCCGATGCCATAGCCAGGGCAGTGAACGAGTTCAACCCATATAAGGCAGCAGGACCCGACGGTATTTTTCCGAAAATGCTAAAGAGGGGCCTGGAATTTCTTACCCCAATCTTGGGGAGGAAATTCCGGATCAGCATAGTGCTGGGGTTACGTTCCAAAGGCTTGGAAGTCAGCAAGAATAGTCTTCATCCCCAAGGCGGGAAGAAGAGACTACACAATAGCAAAGTCTTTCATACCCATCAGTCTAACACCGTTCCCGCTTAAAACGCTGGAAAAGGTGGTGGACAGGTTCTTGTTGAAGAGGACCCCAAGGGTGAGTCCCTTGGACAAAAACCAACAGAGGAAAGGTCGACACAATCCGCCCTCCACTCTGTAGTGCGAAGGATTGAAAGGGTACAAGGATAACGTTAGGACTGTTCTTCGATGTGGAAGGCACGTTTGACATGGCGAAAACAGCGACCATACAGGCAGCACTTTTGATCAGAGAAACGCCTCACTCGATGTTCAGATGGGTTGTATCGTCGCTAACAAGGAGGAAGGTCGAAGTATCCCTGGGAAACATCAGACTGAATACCGAGGTGGGAGGGGGCTGCCCTCAGGGCAAACTCACAGATGAAGGTTTCAAGGCACAAGCATGCGCGGACGACGGAGTTGTCCTAGTCAGCGGACGATTCATCGGAGTCGTCTGTGACCACATGCAGGTAGCATGCAGAATAATCGAAAGGTGGTGCGGTGAGGCAGTACTCTCAGTAAATCTGACAACAGATATGATCCTGGACTCCAAACTTTCATGGACGCCGCACGTAGATAGGATTATTCATAAGTAGCAATCCTATGGCAACTGCAGAGAATTGTAGAAAGTAATTGGGGTACTGTAGAAATAGAAATTTCAGAACGTATTTTGGCCAGACTTGCAGTACAAACCACACTCAATATTTTCTTTATCTATTTACTTTCAGTAAATATAAACAATGTAGGTAATAGTAGGTACTCAAATTCCTGAAAGATACAATAATTCAAGAACTGATATGGTTTCTAAACGATAAATTACTTACGGTTGCCCCCTATAGTTTTTCTATTTCTCAAATGATTTGACAAATTTTTCATCCGACATTTTGTGTCATTCATCTATACCAACACAGTATGTTAAACTTTTTGATCTATAGAGACAACTCAAAGTGAAACAATATGAAATAATTTTAAACTCTATTTGAGTGTATTTCAATGATCCTACTGGGCAGGTATCATTCTCCACACTCCCGCCTGGTACAACTCTTTTGGACTGAAAGGGCTGATTTTTCTCTCTTTACGGATAGCACAGCAAGTTTCATGACAGGTCTTTCGAAAATACCTGGAATGGTTTGAACTCTTGCCTTTCTCACTTGACCATCTGGAGTTTTCTTCACTTCAATCACTCTACCCTTTTGCCAATTGCAGCGTGGAATATCTTTGTCACAAATGATCGCGATGTCTCCCACTTTCACGGGATTCACCTGTTTATGCCACTTGCTCCGCAACAATAGCTTTGGAATATACTCGGATACGAACCTTCGCCAACACTTATTTGCGAATTGTTCTTTGTAGAGATCGTTGAATTTCAGCACTTTAACATCTTCGTTTAATTGTCTCATAGGTTTATTGCCATTAGAATTTCCAACCAGGAAATGATTCGGCGTTAATGCCTCTGATTCTTCAATGTCCAGGGGTATAAGGGGTCTCGAATTTACAATATTTTCTGCTGCGATTAGACAGCTCTTCAACAAGGGATCGGATGGTGTTATAGAAGGAAGGGCTTCATGGAGTGATATTTAAACTGCTTTCACAAGACGCTCACAAGCTCCACCCATATGAGGAGATCATGGTGAGTTGAAATGGAATGCTATTTCTGGACTGATGAATGATTTAGCGATCAACTAAGGATCTACTTTCTGTAATTCTTCACGTAACACTCGTTTTGTGGCAATAAAGTTAGTTCCTCGATCACAATATATAGATCGCGGATGTCCTCTTCTATTCATGAAATTCGAGAAACAAAGAATGCAACTGTCAACATCCAGTTTATAGGCCATTTCTAGATGAACCGCTCTTGTTGTGAGACAGGTAAGTGCTCCCCATCTTTTTTCAATTCGTCTTCCTACCGTCACATTTATCGGCCCAAAATCATCAATTCCTGTGAAGGTAAATGGGGCTGTAAAGGTAGCGAGTCGGCATTCAGGCAGCGGTGACATTTAAAATTCTCTGAGGTTTCTCCTTTTTCTGTAGTTTAGTACGTAATATACT
Organism: Chrysolina americana; assembly: GCA_958502065.1. NCBI lineage: Eukaryota > Metazoa > Arthropoda > Insecta > Coleoptera > Chrysomelidae > Chrysolina > Chrysolina americana. Next base: position 70,878,487 of record OY293412.1, on the reverse strand, counting down.
CATAAATCTATAAATATACGCTAGCACGTAGAGAAGTTTCGAAAATTTGGAAAATTGCTTCATATCTATTATATTTTCCATCACTCCATGTTTTGTTGACATCTCTTCCTGAATTATATTTGTAGTCGAATCGGTAGGCCAAGATTCCTCGGGTTCATATAAGAAATCCGGACCTCCGAACCATTTACCTGAGTATTTCAAAGATGGTTGATTATTCCATTTTGTAGCTTCATCTGCTATGTTCAATTTGGTTGGTACATATCGCCTGTTGGATATCATGGAATTTTCCTGGATTTCTGCAACTCTATAGGCAACGTATTTATTTAATTTCCTCGGCTGGTTTGTTCGTAACCAACTCAGTACGATCAAGGAATTAGACCAGTAAAAGATTCCATGAATCTTTATTGACAAGTGCTCACGAAGACTTTTAGCGAATCTGCTGCCCATTACTGCTCCATTGAGTTCTAGTCGAGGAATTGTTTGGAGTGTGATTGGTTTTTGCGCCTAACTGAACACATTCACAAATGTTTTCTCTCTCAATCTTCAGGTATGCCACTACAGCACTAGCATGTTCACTAGCATCCACAAATACATGCATTTGTATAGTTGCACCATTCCAATTTTGTAGGTTCTTCAGATAACATCGTGGAATTGATATTTCCTCTATTTTTGATAGTTGTTTCAACCAAATAAGCCATTTTTCAAATTGGTCATCAGTGTTAGGTTGATCCCAGTTAATATTGCTTCTCCATATTTCTTGCAGAAGTATCTTCAGATAAATAAGGAAGTTGGAAAGAAGTCCTAATGGATCATACACTGACATTAGTATACGTAAAACTTTTCTTTTCGTAGGTTTTCTGTCCCCACTTAAAACTTGTTTGTTTCCTTTATTGAAACGTAAAGAATAATTGAAGCAATCTGTTTTCAAGTTCCACCACATGCCCAGGACTTTTTCTGTATTTTTCTCACATCCAATATTCATGTTTATTTCGACAGTATTTTCTGAAGATGAATTCATTATTTCTGAAACCTTTTTAGAGTTGGAACGCCAGTTTCTAATTCCAAAATTTGCTTGTGAATGTATAAAATAAACTTGTTTAGCAATGGTTACTGCTTCCTCCTCTGTGTTCGCTGAATCCAATAAATCATCTACATAATGATTTTTTATAATACATTCTACTGCCCTAGGATATTCAGTGAAATATTTGTGGACATTGGTATTTTTCACGAATTGTGCGCAACTTGGTGAACATGAAGCTCCAAAAGTCATCACACTCATCACATAGGTTTCTAGAGGATTCTTGGAATTACCACCTCACCATAAAAATTGCTGCGCTTGTTGGTATTTCTCTATTATGCCATTTCTAAGGAACATTTCCTCAATATCCGCAGAAAATCCAATTTTTCCTTCTCGGAAACGTAAATGAACACCTATTAGCGATGCCATTTGATCATCTCCTTTCAGCAGCATAGAATTCAGTTATATACCTTGGACAGAAGCAGCTGCATCCCAAACTAATCTGAACTTGCCAGATTTATTCGGGTTGAAAACTGGAAAGATAGGTAGATACCATTTCTTCCCATGGGCTTCAGACAATTCTTTTTCACTGAGTTTCCTTATGTATTTTTTCTTGCTAAATTCTTCTAACTGCATATTCATTTTAATTGCTAATTCTGGGTTGAGTTTTATACGTTTCTCTATACACTCTAGTCTTCGTATAGTCATATTTCTACTGTCAGGTAAGTTTATTTTGTCATATTTCCATAACAGACCAATGCTATATTTATTTCCATTTTGGGTTAGTGTAGATTCTTGTATGTTCCTAGCTCTCTGCAGTTCTTTGGAGATAATATTGTTTGAAGGCTGCACTCCTAAGCATTCTATAGAAAAATACTATTTCACAGCTTCATGTAGTCCATCATTATTCATTGTTCCACCAGAACAATCACACACGTGGTAATTAAATGATGGAGTGGGATTTGATGAGTTTGTAGACAGTAGAGCAAAAACTGTCCATCCTAACCTGCATTTTGTAGCTATAGGTTGTCCTTCGAGACCTTCTTTCACACGAAGTGGTAAAGCCAATTCCCAGTTGTCTAATTCAATAAGTATTTGTGGGTTTGCATTTTCATATGATTCAAACGGTAGATTATTCAGGTAAGAATAATTCTGTTTAAGTTCCTCGCTATTGAGAGATTGTCGAGGAAGACTCAGAGCAGTAACAGTTCGTGCTGGATGAAAATCAAATTATTTCGATCCTTTGAAATCTCCTGCAATCGATAAACAAACTCTTTTTGAATTATTTTCCAAACGCTCTTGATCTCCTGTCCATTTGAGACATAATTTTTCTTGGTTTCAGGTAAATCCAACTCTCTAGCAATATTTTCGTTCAACAAAGTGGTCGAAGATCCTTCATCCAAGAAGGCAAACGTTTTAACTATTTTAACTCCATTTTTCAAAGTAACAGGTAAAATTCTGAAACGGATACATTGGGAAGTTATTTAAGATAAGTTTACTTCTGAGGACACTGAGAGGTGATGAGGTTCTTGATTGGACGATGCTTGGGGCGTTTGAGTTTCTGAAATCTTATCAACATCGTTATGTAGAAGGGGATGATGCTTGCTCTGGCATTGATTTATGGTATACTGTGTTCAATTATTCATGCAGCTTAGCTGCCTCTAAAGAAACGCAGAGATTTTTAACTGTTAAAGAATATTCAACTAGCGTTTCAAGTTTTTCAATCCTTGATGGTGGTTGACGACGAATCATATTAATATGCGCTTCTACGATTTGCTCAAGTCTACCATGATGAATTTTCAACGTAGATATTATCTGCGGTACGCAATCAGGTTGTATAAGAAAACTGGCGACAGCTGTCCTAGCAAATCCTCTGATGCATTTTTGTAGTAAGTTTTCATTGTTATTAAAACCACAATTCATTGTTGATCTGTCATAACAACCTATGAATAGAGGCCAATCACACGGATTACCATTGAAAATTGGAAGATCACTTGGCGTAGTTTTCCTAGCGGCATATTGGTGAGGAGTCAATGCGTTGTAAATGAAAGTGTCATTTAAAATAGACTGATGATTAGTTTGTGTGAACCCAGGAGTTTTCTGATGTGAATTTGATATATTACCAATAGCCGCTTGTTGAAGATTAGACATATCATGGTTTTTATTGTCATCTCTTCTATCTAAGCATTTATCAATCTGCAATGATAGCATTTCATTGGCCAAAAGATCAGAATATTTCATTTCATCATCACTGATTTCTTGACTGTCATCTGACTCTTCATCCAGCAATAGTCTTGCTTCTTTGGCTAATTCTCTTTATTTTCTAATTAACTCTCTTTCTTCTTCAATTAGTCGCATTCTGATTTTGGTTTTGCTGCTAACAACGAAAGATATTTTCTTGCTTCTTGAAAGAGAACTACTTTTCTTACTTTGTTTCGTGTTATGGGAAGGAGCTGGTTGTGGTACTTTTTTCTCTTCGTGACATGATGGGCACATCCATGATTCGTTAGCAATAACATCGTCGGAGACGTTAACACACTCGTAACAGCACTATTTCTTACATCTCGTACATTCAACCATTCTTTCTTCTCTATATGGTTCGTTGCATACTGGACAGCGATCACACTTCCTTCAACTATTGCTGAAGCAATTTCTTGTGATCCAGAAAATATAGTAATGCAACTTCCGAATTTGAGCTTGTAGAAATTAAAATTTCAGAACGTATTTTGGCCGAACTTGCAGTACAAACCACACTCAATATTTTCTTTATCTATTTACTTTCAGAAAATATAAACAATGTAGGTAGGTAATAGTAGGTACTCAAATTCCTAAAAGATACAATGATTCAAGAACTGATATGGTTTCTAAACGATAAATTACTTACGGTTGCCTCCATAGTTTTTCTATTTCTCAAATGATTTGACAAATTTTTCATCTGACATTTTCTGTCATCTATACCAACACAGTATGTTAAACTTTTTGATCTATAGAGACAACTCAAAGTGAAACAATATGAAATAATTTTAAACTCTATTTGAGTGTATTTAAATGATCCTACTGGCAGGTATCATTCTCCACAGGTACTAACCCGGAGATTATGCGCTGGCTGTTAACGGCAGTCGTAAGACCAAAGATCCAATATGGATCAGCTGTGTGGTGACCAGGCGCACAGGGCAGCATACTAAACCGAGGACTTAGTAAGGTGCAGAGGTTGACCTGTTTGGTAATAACGGGTGCAATGAGAACGACTCCAACTGCAGTATTGGAGGTACTACTGAGACTGCCGCCGCTTCCGGTCTGGATCAAGATGCAAGATGCGGGACTAGGGAGTCTGGGTAAACGAAGGAGCGATGATAGGTCATGCGAAAATCGCGAAGTGGGCGGAGCAGGAGATTCCCATTTCCGCCCTCAGAGTGAGGAGCACACAAGATAGAATGCAATGGAATAGAGAGTTTACTCTCACTATTTCGAGCAGAAAACAATGGGAAGATGATACAGTGGAGTTCAGCACGGAAAGCCCAATGTGGTATACGGACGGTTCGCGTCTGACTGACAAACAGGTTTCGGGAGCGGGCATCTAACTGGGAGGAAAAGACGTGCGAGAAAGCTATGGTTTGGGTAGGCACACAACAGTTTTCCAAGCTAAAGTGTTTGCCATCCTAACCGTAGCTATGATACAAGAGGTGAAAAAAGGGCTCGAACAGAGAATTTATATCTGTTCGGATAGTCACGCAGCACTCAGAGCCATTTGTCATCCTGAACCAATTTCAGCACTTGTACAGGAATGCGGAGATGCTCTAGAGAAACTAGCCTAAATCCTAGGCCTTGATGAGCAGCGACATCACTTTCCTGACCAACACAAGCAAAACCGGACCGGACGATGTATTACATTAAAATTTTAATAAGTATTCCTCATATTTTCCGAATTTTACTCAGTAATTTGTACTAGTATATCGTCTCAGTTGTGATACAGTTTTGCCGTAATAATTTTTTGTTGTTTTTTTAGTCTTATATCATATCGTCAGTTAGATAAAATGTTGCGATCCCCATGTCTTTAGAAGGAATACATTAAGTTTTAATATTTGTAATGAGTATAACCACTGAAATCATAATACAACATTCCTACCTTTTGTGTATATCGACAAAAAGCGAAAAAGGAATTACACAAGTTATTTACATAGAACATTTCAGGAGAAGAATACAAATTATTTATCGCATTATTACAAGATATATTATTTTTATAAATTGACAATGGAGGAACATCATTACAAATTACTTCAAATATATACAAATACTATTCATTGTTTCAGTCCAGGCCGAAATCCATCAATTATCCTTGCGTGGTTGATACGCTTGTTTTTTCCTCTACCCATCCGGACACCATTTCCACTGGTGAATCTACAATAACTGTAATTATTCGGTAAAAACATATTGGGTGACCCAGAGGGATTGCCAAACATGTGATAGTCTTGTCCTAGCATGAATTGGTTATTAATAAGACTTGGTGAGAAGTTTTCCACTTGGGCAAGATTGTTTTCCTCTGGAGGAACCACATATGGATGGTTTGACCCATTGTAATTGTGGTTATTAGGTGAAAACCTATTCGGAGGTACGGAAGGTTTGCCAAATACGGGATAGTCCTTACCTTGTCGGTCTGTAATGAGCTTTGGTGGACACTTTTCCTCTTGGTCAAGATTGTTTTTCCCTGAAGGTACCACATATAGGGGGTTTGATCGGGGGATATTCGGCAGCCCAGGAGGTCTGCCAAACACGGGATTGTCCTCAACTTGCTTGGAACGATCATTAAAAATTCCTGTTGGGAAGTAATTCAACTGGGATATTTTATCTCCTGAAGGCGCCACATGCGGGAAATTATGATTATTGGGATTTGGTCTCATCTTGTGACCATTTGGCACTGAATTAATAACCCCTGGAAATGAGTCATCCGACTGGACACATCTGTTTCCCCTGGAAGGTGCCACATAAGGAAGATGGGGAACTGATCTCTTCTTGTGATAATTCGGCATTGTATCTGGTGAAGAGTTAGTCAACTGGGTACACCTGTTTTCCATCGAAGGTGCCACATAAGGAAGATGGGGACCTGATCCCTTCTTGTGACAATTCGGCAATGTATCTAGTGAAGAGTTAGTCAACTGGGTACACCTGTTTTCCCTCGAAGGTGCCATATATGTAAAGTCGCGATCATTCAGCTCTGAATCTGAAGTAACAAGTCCGAGTATCTGACTTGTTACTTCCAATCCAGAAGAAAGCTTTCGGAAGGCAGTAGATGGCACAATGTTGGACTGAGGATTAGTAAACACCGAAAAAGGTAAAAATCCTTTTGGGTCTGGCCAAGGGGTGGAACTTAGATCAATCTCTCGATTCTTGGGACCTTCTAGAGGAATAACTACGGGAACGCTGCTCAGCTTAGATTCTGGAACCGGCTCTTCAGGAAAATCAGGAATTTCGTTTTTTTCTAGAGTGAACTGAACATTCTTGTTACTGGGTTCCGGCAAATTATTCGCTTGTTTTATGTCGGAAAGCCATTTCATTTGCGGTTCCTCCTTCATAGAAAAAGTCTGTTGTGATCTGCGCGATTGGATGGAGAGAGACACCATTGAGCGAGCATCTGGAAATTTCTTGCTGGATCCAGAATTCCCAGGCAGTTTATCGATTCTATATTTTTTTACAGAATGCGCGATCAAGTCAGTTGAACACGAAGGTCGTTTTTTAGACGGTGGCACTTGCCTTTGCGGTGTTAGCTGACCAACATGCCATGTCATGCTGGATTCGGATTTTTCGACGGCTCGTGGACATTTTACCTTATCTTTAACCTCAACTGATTTTTTCATGGCTTCATTTGTGCAGTCCATAGTAGGCACCATTTCAGAGATGGATTTTTTTGGTATTTTCCAGATAGGTGGTTTGATAACTGCGAACCTAATATACTCATCCATCTCAGATTTGTTACCCTTATTCTCTTCAACATTCCCTTTGGAATTTTTGCCTTCAACTCCAATCAAGTCACTGCTGGATTTTACATTGATCTTCCGTTTATATTCGTTTTTGTCTTCATCTCTTTAGCTTATGTTATCATTTATTTTGTTGTTTTCTTTCTTGTCTGTGAGGGTATTATATTTGCGCTTTCTGGAAGCTACGCTTCCTGATGATTCTGCCATTTCATTATTCTTTACTTCAATTCCTTCGCTACACTCTTGAAACTCAACCTCATTTCTGTTGATACTTTTTTCTCCATTTTGGCTATTGGTGGATTCTCTGCCCGGGCGGACTAGTGATTTCTGTTTCACATAAGGTGTCATCCTTTTCTCAAACTTCAAAGATTGTTTTTCAGATGCTCCGTCTTTTTGTCTATTCTGTATTTTTTCTTTTTTTGACTTCAATGCACTTTTTTGTGCTGGATAACTGATCGTGTCTTCATTCCCAAGTTGCTGAACTCGTTCGTTACTCGCTTCGCCCAATTTTACAACGCCGTGTTCTTCATTTTGTTTGGGGTCAATCTGCGGAATAGGAATATCGAGGTCTTTATGTTTGAGTCTCTCAATGATCACTGAAAGCACTTTACATGGGCCTTTTGTGGTCGCTTGCGATGCCTGTTTCAATTTTTTGGAAATCTGTGTCGTGCCTGAAATAGAATGTTTATTAGTTTTAATGAAATCAGCGTCATTGAGTTTGTTGCGCGATTAACTTGAACAGCACGGGGCAATTTTAGATTACTTCAGTGCTGGGACTCCGATGATAAGAAATGTTTCATAGCATCGAAATGTGTCGAGAATGTGACGTCATATTTGAACGTTAGAAATGGGAAGCATAGTACCGATATTTCGAATATGACGTTACATTTCGATTCTATAAAATATTTCTAATCATCGGAGAAAAACTTTTCAAAAATTGAACCAAATTAAAATGAATGACTTTTGTATAACTGGTTTAATTGTTAAAATTCGATAGAAATGCCTAGAGAAAAAAGAAGTTGCTAGCTGTAATAGTGATGGTTCAGAAGACGATTAATACGAGAACTGAATTGTTTGGAGCTGAGCAGGAAAAGTTCAGACCGATAGAACAATAAAAATGCACAGGAAATATAGATCAGAACTGAATATGAATTATACGGGAGACAAGTCCTATAATTTTTGTTGCTGGCAACTCGTTTCATTTCAATTCAATTATATTATACAGATTCGTTTGTTCATTTCAATCTTGAATATTGACAATTCAGGGCTATAATTTGTAAATATTTCCATTATATTCTGCCTACGATCTACAATATTTAACAGGGAGTACGTTCTGAATTATATGTATATTATATGTAAACAAACGAAAAAGTTGTTGCGTTTTTTTAATTTATAAGTCTCTCCTTATTATGACGAGGATACTTATATGGTTCAGAATAAACTTTGAGTGAAATGTTGATTTTGAATGAAATTATTGCAATTTTTGTTAATATTCACCTTTTGCCTTCAGAGCATCTGAGCGATTGTCATTCCTATTATGAGTACTATTTCCATAATTCTCAATTTTCTTACGTTGCCGCAAAGTATTTTGTGGTACCATTTTTCTCAAATACTTCAAATAATCTTACTGTGAAACGAAGATTCCAAATCTTATCGGACGTAGGACCACATAAACTGACAGGAAACACTGAATTTTATTATGGATACCATATACTTATATAATGAATTGTTCAATTGACTATTAATGATAATTATAATTAGGGTGGATGGTTTGTAAGTTAGTACCTGTGTTACCTCATATTTTAATTCCACAATCCTAGGAACAGAGGTTATTAGATACTTACTGCCTGATGTGTATTTATCACGATATATCTTATTTTTTCAGACATATTCACAGGTGATTTTTTAATCCATTACGAACTGAGCTCGTCATAAGTGATAGACTATATACCTTACTGTATTTTATACAGTAAGTTTCAACACCATCGTCAAATATTTTTGGTTGTTTATTAAAGGATGAAAAAACACGAAATATTTGATTTCATATCAATTAATTGATTTAGGGGACATTTTGAAAATGATTTAATTTTAATTTCTCTATACCCTTTTTATATATTTTTTTTTAATTCTTCAAAACACATTTTACATCTGAGTGGGAAAAGACTGATCAAAGCCCCCTACAGTGATAATACCATCAGGAGCTCAATCGTCTCAGGTGATGTCCATTCAATTATCTATTGACCAAATAAATTCATCATAGGTGGCGCAGAGGTCATTACTTTTGAATTACTTACAGAATTCTGTTTCTGAAATCTATTGCTTTACGAAGGGTGTGGCTAAAGGATCGAATCCAAAGCCATTTACAAAAAAAAAATAAAAATTGCTTCACGAAACCCACACTAAAGAGGGTATGCACAAATTATTTTGAGTTGTCAGAAGTGAAATTAATTATCAATCAATGTTTCTAATTCTAATATCCTAAGCGTTTACAAGCTAATAAAGAGCCTTTTCCAATAAATTATACTAATGTCTCCTAATTTGTTGTGTGCACGAAAGGTTGCGCAAAAGTTTATTATTTGGGCATAGAATAGAAAGTTCGAATTACTGGAAACTGCGTTGGAAAAACAGTAAGATGGTATCTTCTATGAGGCTGGATGGAATTTTCACCCTTGAAGTTATAAATATATATACAGTTCGATTATTGTATCTTTACCCATGCGTCATCAATTTATGATCGAAGAAATCACACATCCTCTATCGAACATTTCTTTCTATAACAACCGCTATGAGCGATTCAAAATTCGTTTACATTTGTCTGCTAAGGTAAGAATTATGGTATTGTGATGATGACGCACGGGTAAAGATATATCAATCGAACTATATATATTATCAAAATCCCATTTATCACCTAGTGGTGTAGGGTTATTAACTATTTACAATGATGTTCTTAATCATATACAAACTTCGCCCATTCTTTCTTGTTTCTTGCATCTGGAAAGGATTTTCCTTTTTTCTTTAAAATTTCTACAATTACCCCATCCCATATTTGTCTTGGTCTTCCTCTTTTTCTTTCTTTGTTTTGGGTCTTCGCCTGCCATATTTGTTTCACCGGGCTTTCGTTGTTCATTCTCTGTAAATGACCCCACCAGCTGAGTTGCCTCTTTTCAATCAACGCCAGTGTTGCTTGTATTCCTGAATCTTCCCTTATTTCTGTGTTTTTTAGTTTGTCCATTTTTGTTACTCCTATTCTCTCCATCTATTCGTTATATCTCTGTCTTCCCTTATAATGTCTCCCTTTTTTGATGCTGTTTACCTCCGGTGTTTGTTCTTGTCTTATTGTATAGGCTTCTGTTTTTTCTCCAAATTCTTCCCGCCTCTTCATTTTTGTCTCAGTTACTAGCTTTTTTACTTTTTTCCTTTCATTTTTGTATTTTTCATAATTGTCTACTGTTTTATTATTCAAATAAGTTTTCCATTTAGTTTTTTTATCTTTATTTGGTTTTTTATTTCTTCTGTACACCAAACAGTTTGTTTTTTATGTTTGCTTTTTTTAGTAACTCAACATATATTTGTCGCCACTGAAAGTATATCCACAAAGTCTCTAGATTACTGTGTTTTACTGATCCTATTGATCTTTCAATTATATCTTCTAGTGCCTCTCTATATTTCTCTGCAATAGTTTTGTATTGTAGTTTGAAAGCTTTAATTGATTCAAATTCGACAACTTCTCTATGTGTTTCACTTTTCTTCACTTCTTGTAATTTCTCTGTTATTTTTATTACTAGCAAATAGTAGTCACTGGCGATTTCTGGTCCTCTTCTTACTCTCGTGTCTACTACACTTCTTCTGAATCCTTTTTCCAGTAAAATATAATCAATAATCGATTTTTCATTTCTGCTTTTAACTTCTCTTGTATATTTGTGTATATATCGATGTTCGAAAAACCCATTTGTTACGATTAGGTTATGTAATGTACAGAATTCTAGCATTCTTACTCCGTTACTTTTCCTGATCTTTTCAAGTTATTGATATGGTTCTTAAATACCTGTGTTCTTTTTGATGGACGGGACGCTACCGGCTTCAAGATGCTTTCTTCAGTTCTCACAGCACAGCACTTTATAACATGTAATATTTATCATTCCACTATTTGGTTCTGATATGGGATTCTTATGCTCATTCCGGATTATCAGTATTTTAAAAAAATTCCAAACCTTTTGAATTTTATACTTTACTTTCTTGACGGAGCAGAAATGGCTTTCCCAAATCAAAAACTCCTCTGTATCATTCACTGTTTACATTACTTATTTGTTTAAATTGGGATCCAGCTAGGAATCGCACCTTAAAAGGTAATACCTCGTTAATCCTTAGCTCGCACAAGTTTCGACTTCTGAGGGCTGTCGTTCGTAGGGGGATGAGAGCTGGTTAACGGAAAACACAATTTCAAACAACAATTAATTTTATATACAATATACTGTGTATTTTGGTTTATTGACAGTGGAGAATGTGAATTCTGATTTCTAATGCTTCAAAATTTATTTTATGAATCAATTTTCTATGTTTTTCATTCGTTCTGCTCTAAATGATAACTGAGATTTTGTCAATAAATTTTTCTCTCTGTTGTAAAGTTCTGAAGTTTCTTATTAATTTTAAAAATTATTACAATATGTTTCCGGTCCAATCAAACTCAAAAGTGCAAACACTTTTCTTCTACCAGCTGAGTCATCTTTGATTCCGTTGATGTCGAAAAACATTTTGAGCTGCTCTTGGTACAAAATCCAACTATCATTCGTGGGGTTGAATCCCCGCATAGATCCTACCGTAGTCATTGTTGTATAATAGTTCTGGTTTCTATCCGGGATTTTCACCCGTCGCCAAATGTGATGTCAGCAAAGACGGGAATAACAGGAGTCAAAGAAATAACTTTAGTAATAATTTGACACTGCCAAATTTTGTTATCAACAAACTTATAGTAGGTGAATACATCACAATGTGTGTCACAAACTATATTCATGGTTTGATTTCGAATCGCCCTCCAAATGATTTTCTTTAATGTAACGATGAAGTTAGAACAGGTAATTAATGACTGAGTGTTCTGTAGCATAACATCTAGCAGCTCAGTCATTACCTGGTCTTCAACATAATACTTAGTTATTTTACCTGTTCTAGTAAGAAATCAAAACAAAAATTGTTTTTGTTCATTTATGTTAAAATACATAATATACGGATGAGTTGGATTTCCAAGGGAAGGAGGGCGCGCGTCAATCCCTGTATTCGCTAATGCTAAGACCATTTTGCTGATATTATTATTATTGGAACATATTTTATTTTCCCATTCGTTTCATATGTTGAAATGATATCCTCTTTTCAGTGATATAGAAATTGTATTTTAAGGTAGATAGGCCGAAAAGACCTGCTTTCGTGTAGTTAGATGATCCAAAAAATATCAATTCTCTGCCGAAAGAAAAATTTACCAAAAAATTGTGAAAGAACATTGTAACACACAAATCACTTCTGAAAAGCAATTGAACTCAATATAAGCGACAAATTTATTATTTAGAAAACTTCATAAAGAAAACTCGGATACAATGCGCCTGCTTGAGCAGATGTCAGATAGGCACACGATTAACAGGTTCTAGTGGTGAATTTCCTTTCAGCTGACTATCAATACTTCTAGTGTGTGATTATTATTTATTCCAATATATTGTATTTCAACAAACAAAAATTATTATTATAACTAGAAAGTGAAACGATAAAACTGCTTGCGGACAGTGATTCCGTAAATATGAATTTTCTTGTTGTTGTTTTAAAATTGTTTTTTCCGTTAATCAGCTGTCGTCCCCCTATGAATGACAGGCCTCAGAAGTCGAAACTTGTACGAGTCAAGGATTAGCGGGGTCTCACCTTTTAACGTGCGATTCCTAGCACGAATGATTATGTTGTTTTATTTATTTCATGCTTGTGCACAATACTTGAAACTTCTGTCATGAAAATAACCTTAACAAGAAAACCGACGGTGGCGGTTCACGCAAGTATCGTGGGATATTTGAGAAAAAAAGCGAATCCATTATTTTTTTCTCTCGTAACTAAGCTGGCGAATGTCTCGCGTTATACAGTGCATTCCATTCAAAACGAGTCACCCTCAATAACTTTTGGTACAATGATTTTCAGGAAAAATAAAAAAACACGTCAAAAATAGCATACATTTTGATATATTCACATTTGATGTTACTTCCCCTATCGTACCCCCAGAGCATGTCACCAATTTTTTCAAATAGGTCACCCTATATTGTTTCGCATTATAAGATGTTCCAATGATGAGTAGATTTCAACAGAATGTAATGCATATGGAGAGAATTATTCGAATTGATTACGAGAATAAATGAAAAATATTCTCGTCTAATGAACTTTTTTTTTGAGGAAGAAGTATTCATAAAAAAATTGATAATAGATTCCAACATGAAGAACACACTTTCATTCCATTAAGTTAAGTACTGCCTGTAAAATAAATTTGTTGATTTTTACAACACCTTTTCATCATTATGTATCAGGATATGTTGAGATGTGTCTCAAAGGTTTGGCATGTCCCAGTTTCAATTATATTTTGTATCCATTGAGAATGACCTGGTTCATATTTTGGAAACAAATACTGCAGTGTAGATGCAACACTGGTGCAAAACTAGTGCAACACTGGTGCAAAACTAGTGCAACAGTAGTTCTACCAATGGAATTCGCCATTAGAGTGGTATGAGCTAAAATGAAGTATTGTACAACTCAAGCTACATTGATTTTGACAATGTTCTGTAAAATAGTCATCTTTCATATTCTGTCAATGTTTTTTTGGGTATTAGATATTGCAGTTTATAAAAACTTCAGGCAGTTATGAAGTTGTGCATATTTTGACATTTACGCACCCGCTATGTGAATCTAGAAAAAGGACAACTTTAATGAAATACAGCCTGCCTTTAGGTATTATAAGTGTACGGTTAAGGCCAGAATACCAGTTCCTTTAATTTCACTTCGGACAAGATCGTGGATACGACATAACTCATGCCTGATAATTGTATGATATTTTCAACACAAATTGATATCAAAGCCTCCTGTGGGTGTTCTATCATCACAATAATTGTACCTTAGTCTAAGATGAATTGTGAAGAAAGAAAAATCTGAGAAACTACATTTGATTTATAGGTTATGAATAACGAACATCTGTGTAAATAGGGACAAATAGATCAAACTCTGTTCTTAATCACCAATAATACCAGTCACTACTAAAATGAAGTTGCTTTAAATACTAACTGGCGTTATGTAATATCTCTCTATTGTCTCTGACAATTACTTCATGCATCCCTAAAATTGCTTTGGTTTCTTGAAACGAGTGGTATTTCCAATGAGTTAGTTCATTTGATTCACCAAAGCAACAACTGTGAAATAGCGAAAAGTTTTATTCAAAATCCCATACCCACCACTGCTCTGAAGTCTGCCTCATTATGAAAGCGGTCGGAAAACCAATTTAAGGCAATTTCAACAGACAATCGAAAGCTACAGAGAGCATCAAAAAGGGATGAAAATACTGCCTTTTGTTCCTCAGATCTGCAACCAAAACAAATAACAGCTCCGTTCCCAAACGAATATATTGGCATTCATTTGGTTTTAGCAGAACAATTTCGTGAACCCTGTTCAAATACAGAGTACGTGGTTCAATATTTGGGTTATCTTAGAAATAATCACTAGAGTGTTGAAAGATATTAGTAAAATGATTTAGGTGAACAAGTTTCATATGATTTTAGGTTCATTCAATTCATATACATTCGTCCATATGACCTTGTTTATGGTTGAATTAAATTATCCCCAGATTCATTCTGAATGAGACTAACAACATTTTTTTTTTTCGATTATCATTTAGTTTCAGCAGGATGCACAGTGAGTTATTATAGTAATCGGAAGAGTTTATTAAATAATGAAGAAATATTGAAAATAAAAAAAAATCTGTATCCGTATAATTTTAAGGATACTTGCTGACTATTTATGTCCAATATGTGTACTTTATCTAATTTACCTATTTCATAAAAGTCAGAAATGTATTTATGAAGAAAAAATTTCCCTTCAAATATTCCTCATTCATTTCTTTAAATTTCAACGCTTTTTTGCTGGAAAACTGATCCCCCGATATCCCTGCAGGACTGTTTTGTCGTCGATAGATTTATAGACCAGACGATAATTCAAACTAGCTTGCACGATGCTAGCTATGAAGCTTTGAAACAGATCGGGAAACGCATTTAAACCATCGCTATTCTGAAAATTCTGTTTTTCTGCCACTTCGATGTCGACTGCTCGGCTGAGAATCTTGAACTCTCTCCTGTGTTCCGAACTATTCGATTCCAAATACTTTTTTTGACTTCGTTCATCTCCCTTATCAAATATTGAATATGGTCAACAGAGTACACAAAGTCGGTTTCTCCAATGCACTTCTTTCGTTCATCTCTCTCATTCAGTATTGTAGGTGGTCCTCACAGTAGACAAGGTCTGACTCGGTTTATTTGGTGAATTTCTCATCGTCACCTGGTTGGTTCCAGGTGAATATTGCGGATGCTACACTATTGAAATCTTGTAATTTGGATGCAACTGTATTCTTCAAAGTATTACCCATTTCAAGCTTCAACGTCTTCCACTTCAATTCAAATTACAATATCACTCGAAGGCACATTTGATAATGAATATGATCTTGTAAATCGTTTATTTAAATAGGGTCCCAGGTACAAAAATTGAAAACAACATAATCATTAACTTGGCATGTCAACGCGCGAAGTTGAATTTTGGCGCGAGCGGCTGGTATATTACTCGTAATGTTAATGAATGATGATGCTTCACTGAAAATTCCACACCTGTAATTTGGAACCAATCAAAATGAGTTTGACAGATCACCATGGCAACGGAGGTGTTTTAAGGTATTTTTTTTTCTCATTTACTATAACAGACCATTTTTGACAGACTGGTTTTTATTTGTTCACATAATATTTAGTTTTGGTACATTCTAATTACAAAGCTGAGACGTTTTCTATATTCTTCGGACACCTCCTCTCTTCTTATAATGGCAAAAATGTAGGGCTTTGAATGTTTTCAATTGAGTGTCTATGTCTAATAAAATATATATTATATTTGGACACTACTTTATTTACCTTTTTCTCATTCTGTACTTTCAATTTTGCGTAGTTTAAATGCAAATATTCGTGGACAATTCGGAACAAATTTTCTTTCTTCAAGTTGGAGACACAATCCTCTATTAATTGATCAATTGATTAATTGTGATTGATCAATACATAAGACAATTAAACGCATATTTTGCATTTAGTATGATTTTCAATTCATTTTTTAATCAAAGAATTGTATTGGTTTTATTGACTGTGCAATATTCTTTATTGCAACAAAACGGGAGTTTTTTCTGATATTTTGAAGTGTCAAAATACAATGATCACAGCCTCCTATGATTGATGCTTGCTGCCGCTGGTTATGAATTCCATACTATTAAAGCGCGCATAACGCACGTTAGTAAAAACGCAAAAAAAACAATTTTCTACCACTTGTAGTTACTCAAGACTTATGTAAAATTGAAAATTATACTATTTTCTATCTTGAAATGGTATTCCCATGCAACTACAATGAGTAGAAATTACCAATTTGAAGGCCAAAATTATTGCTGACAAAGCTATGATGCGCTATGAATCTGTTCATGCAGCTTCCCGAAAAACCTCTGAAATTATAATTTTCTACCATTTATAGTAAGCTAAAGTAACTATAAAGGCCCTTTTGAGCTACTACAATAAGTAGTAATCAACAGTTTACAGGCTAAGAGTCCATTGGTGTGAAGACAAACTGAATATAATCATATAATCTGTTCCTGTAGGTACGTATCTATAAAACATTTTTTTTTTTAATTCTCTACCACTTGTAGTATTATTTGCTATAAAGTTTCATTAAACAGAAAACACAAATTTGTTTATTTATTATGCATTAAAAATTTATAATTAAAAAAACGTGGGATCTACAGACATAGTGAGATTTAAATGTTGCTTGAATTCTAACCCATCCTCTCTTCTTAGTGGTGAATAGGAAGGTGACGAATTAATTAGATGTCTGTGTTTTGAGACATATATGTAATATTTTGAAACAATTTTGTTCAAATCTCTTTTACGCAAAAGGCCATATTTACTTGACATCTGCAGCAGACTTCCTTGGATTTTCGTAAACAAACCATTCGACTCGAACGTTTCCTAATCGCAATCTTCCATTAAATTCGTTAAATATATTAATTTTGGATGATATATTTGCACTTGACTCAACTCTTTGCAGTATTTACATAAATTGTACTTTTCAAAGCATTTCATTTTTCTCAAATTGTTTAACGCAAATGCTCACATGAAATGTTTTGCATAAGAATATCTTTGTTTGCTGGTTTACTATACAGTAACTCAATGTAATTTACCAATATAAACCTCATCTGTCAAAAGCATGGCCGCCTATATCACGGCCGCCTATATCACGGCCACCTACTGCAACAAACCATGTTAATATTATATTGTTTACATTATAAGTGTTATGGATTACTTTAACAAAAAATACACTTCTACCACCTTTAGTGACCTAAAATTATGAAAGGGCGATAGACTGATCTAATACCCATCTGAGTTTTAGCATTTGGTGTAACTAAAGTTGGTAATATTTTTTATTCAACGAAACATGGTGTACTTGACAAGCAGTGAAATTAATTTAAAATGTCAGATTGGATTAATAATTTTTTTCCAAATTATGGTGTGAAATTTTTTTACCGAATACCACGCAAGCTTAAATTATTTCCGGAAATTTTCTTTCGGGTACGAATATTTTAAAAAAGTTATCCCTCGTCGCTTCGCTCTTGTGATATTATAAGTGAAAACTCAACTGATCCAGTCCGATCAGGAATTTCCACAAAGTTTGGAACATGTTTTCTATATCAATAATACTAATTTAATTTCATTTCTGATGTTTTTAATTGGAGTGAATTTGTATTTTGATCTATATTTTGCTTGAAAAACAATGGAATATCGAAGTAACCCC
The DNA here is from genome assembly GCA_958502065.1 of Chrysolina americana. Classification (NCBI taxonomy): domain Eukaryota; kingdom Metazoa; phylum Arthropoda; class Insecta; order Coleoptera; family Chrysomelidae; genus Chrysolina; species Chrysolina americana. The sequence continues at coordinate 70,860,406 of OY293412.1, read as the reverse complement.
TATCGCAGCTTGACGCCGATCATATTTTTATTCCTTTCAATATATTGGAAAACTTTATCTCATTCACGACAAAGAATGGAGAAAACTGATAATTTTTTTTTTCTATTTCATATTTTAGGAGAAAAATCTATAATAATTTTGCATTCAAAGCGTTCTTCTTCAAAGTATTTTCCTTTGATATAATTATTAGAATGTCGTTATTTTTGATATTGATATTATAAAATGGCCACTTTTCAACTTGCGAACGCTTCAAGATAGACCAATTCTGAAAACTCCAATCGATTCACATTATAAAAAAGCAACTTTTTAATTGAATAGTGTTTTGACACATCTCATAGGACCAAGAGGAATCGTTAACATTTCTATAATTTTTATTTGAATGTTAATGCAATCTTGTTTCGAGAAAAAAAAATCCATTCTATTGCATCTTATTTTGATTTCTCTTTCAAATAAGAACAAAAGTACATTTTCATTATGATTTCATCAATGTTGCAGAAGTAATCGCTATCGATTCGCTTCCAGTGTGATGAACATTTTGAAAAACTTAGCACGTTTCACTTAATCTGGTACATTTTCTGGACGAATCCCCATTGTAATTATGGCTACCATAACGAGGGATAGAATCTATTTATATCTCATTCAATATCTCAAAGTACGGATATTTGTGTATAATAACAATGAAAAAACTTTTTTGGAATAAAATGTACGTAAACTTGAATTGTTACGCAGAATTACAAGAAGCTTCACAATGTGATCTCCAAAAATATTTTATACCTCTACTGTGAATTGATGTTTCTTGAACGCTTTGGAACTGTTATGTTTTGGATGTGAAAAGGCATTTGAGAGATTGTGGGAAAAATGTATGCTGTCTTGCCCCAAAAACGTCCTGAAATTTTCCACGGACGGCGGTTATTGCCATGTAAGAGTTCTATGTATACACAGGAGATAGCATAGTTTGCAATCTCAAAAACTCCCACTTTCACCATCTTTCAGATGTGATTTGGAACTTCTTCTTCTTCTTCTTGGAAGTATTCCTGATATTTCGAGTCTTATGTAGTAATTTGTACTAGTACATACTGTCTCATAGCTGGGATACAGTTTTCCCATAATAATTTTTTGTTTTTCATTCAGTCTTATATCGTCAGTTAGATATATGTTGCGATCCCTACGTACGGCCAGAAGGAATTTACGTGAGACGTACTATCTTTGGAAGGAATTCATTAAGTTTAGGAAGAATTACACAAGTTATTTAAAAGATAGAACAAATATTTATTGTATTATTACAAGATATATTAATTTTAAAAAATATATTGGAGAAACATCATTACAAATTACTTCAAATACTAGATACTCCTTGTTTCAGTCCAGGTGCAGGTATCTGCATATCCCACGTATTCCTACTCAAACTTCCCCTTCGTTGATCTGGCCAAGCTCACCATTTCTGAAATCCATCAACTAACTTTGCGTGGTTGATACGCTTGTTTTTTCCTCCACCCCTCCGGACACCCTTTCCACTGGTGAATCTACAATGACTATAATTATTCGGTAAAAACATATTGGGTGACCCAGGGGGATTGCCAAACATGGGATAGTCTTGACCTTGCATGAATTGGTCATTAATGAGACTTGGTAAGAAGTTTTCCACTTGGGCAAGATTGTTTTCCCCTGAAGGAACCACATATGGGAGGTTTGACCAATTATTATTGTGGTTATTCGGTGGAAATATATTCGGAGGTACAGAAGGTTTGCCAAATACGGGATAGTCCTTACCTTGTCTGAATTGGTCATTAACAATCTTTGGTGGACAGTTTTCCACTTGGGCAAGATTGCTTTTCCCTGAAGGAACCACGTATAGGAGGTTTGATTGGAGGATATTTGGCAAAAACATATTTGGTTGCCCAGGAGGTCTGCCAAACATGGAGTTGTCCTCCTTGCTTGAACCGATCATTATTAATTCCTGGTGGGATGTAATTCAACTGGGTACATCTGTTTTCTCCTAAACGTGCCACACACGGGGAATTATGGTTATTGGGACTTTGTCTTATCTTGTGACCATTTCGCACTGAATCTGGAGTAACACAATTAATAGGCCCAGAAGATAAGTTATTCGACTGGGTACGTCTGTTTTCCCTGGAATGTGCCACATAAGGAAGATTATGAATATGGAGACCTGATCTCATCTTGTGACCGTTCAGCATTGTATCTGGAGTAACACAATTATTATCAAACATTCCTGGTGAAGAGTTAATCAGTTGAGTACATCTGTTTCCCCTGGAAGGTGCTACATATGGAAGATTATGAAGATGAGGACCTGATCTCATATTGTGACCATTCGGCACTGTATCTGGAGTAACAATTATTATCAAACAGCACTGGTGAAGAGTCAGTCAAGAGGGTACATATGTTTTCCCATGAAGGTGTCACATATGTGAAGTCATGGCCATTCAACTTTGAATCTGGAGTAACAAGTCCGAGTATATGACCTGTTACTTCCAATCCAGAAGGAAGCTTTCGGAAGGCGGTACATGGTACGATATTGGACAGAGGATAAGTAAACATCGAAAAGGATAAAAATCCTTTTGGGTCTGGTCAAGGGGTGGTACTTAGATCAATCTCTCGACTCTTGGGACCTTCTAGAGGAATAACTACGGGAACGCAGCTCAGCTGAGATTCTAGAACCGGCTCTTCAGGAAAATCAGGTATTTCGTTTTTCGTTTGAGATTTGCGCTATTGGATAGAGAGAGTCACCATTGAGCGAGCATCTGGAAATTTCTTGGTAGATCCAGAATTCCCAGGCAGTTTATCGATTCTACACTTTTTTATAGGACGCGCGATCAAGTCAGTTGAACACGAAGGTCATTTTATAGACGGTGGAACTTGCTTTCACGGCGTTAGCTGACCATCATGCCATGCCATGCTGAATTCGGATTTTTCGGCGGCTCGTGGACATTTTACCTTATCTTTCCGGATTTCGACCTCAGCTGCTTGTTTCATGACTTCATTTTCGCTGTCCTTTGCAGGCACCATTGCAGAGATGGATTTTTTCGTCATTTTCCAGATTGGTGATTTGATAACTGCGAACCCAATATATTCGTCCATCCCATCTTTGTAACCCACATTCTCTTCAACATTCCCTTTGGAGTTTTTGCCTTCAACTCCAATCAAGTCACTGCTGAATTTTACATTGATCTTCCGTTTATATTTGTTTTCATCTTCATCTCTATAGCTTATGTTATCATTTATTTCGTTTTTTTCTTTCCTGTGTGTCAGGGTCTTATATATGCGCTTTCTAGAAGCTACGCTTCCTGATGATTCTGCCATTTTATTATTCCCTACTTCAATTCCTTCGCTACACTCTTGAAACACAACCTCATTTCTGTTTCTGTCGTTTCCTTTTTCGACATTCTGGCAATTGGTGGATCCTCTGCCAGGGCGGACTAGTGATTTCTATTTCAGATATAGTGGCATCCCTTTCTCAGCCTCCACAGATTGTTTTTCAAAAGCTCCGCCTTTCCGTCTATTCTGTATTTTTTCTCTTTTTGACTTTAATACACCTTGATGTGCTAGATAACTGGTCGTGTCTTCATTACCAAGTTGCTGAACTCGTTCGTTACTCACTTTGTCCAATCCTACAACGCCGTGTTCTTCATTTTGTTTGGGGTCTATCTGTGGAACGAAGTCTTTATGTTTAATTATCTCAATGATCACTGAAAGCACTTTACATGGGCCTTTCGTGGTCGCCTGCGATGCCTGTTTCAATTTTTTGCGAAATCTGTGTCATGCCTAAAATAGAACGGGAAAATTTTAGATTACTTCAGGGACTAAACTCAAAAACCTTTCAAAAATAGAACCAAATTATAATAAATGACTTTTGTATATTGCCCAAAACCCGGTTACATTGTTAAAATTCGATAGAAATGCCTAGAGAAAAAAGAATCGAAGTAATAGTGATGGTTCAGAATACGATTATTACGAAAATTGGATTGTTTTCAGTTATATAGAAATAGTATTTCAAGGTAGATAGACCGAAAAAACCTGCCCTCGTATAGTTAGATAATACAAAAAAATATTAATTATCGGCCAAAGGAAAAATTTCACAAAAAAAGAAATATATTCATATTACATGGTGTTGGGCGAGAAAGCATAAATGGACTGTAAATGAGTTTGATCTTTGAATAATCTTCAATATCTTATCGATGTTCAAATAAGTATAAAAAATAACTGAGCGAAAAAAGGGAGACACATAAAAAAGTGTAATTGAAACTCACTTTTATAGTCTTCACCACTCTTGCAGGGGTACCCCTGGGTCTTGTAGAACGTTTGGCAGTTCACTTCACAAAATGTCCTTCAAATGCAAAATCTTGTATGTGGGCCAGAAAGGCGAACGTGTGTGCCGATTCAGCGCAAAATAAGTACTGCCCGTCTCTGGTTGACAGTTCGGTCTGCATTCTACGAGTCTCCTCATTTTATATTCGCGAAAATAAAGTTTTTAAAAAGAGTAAAAAATATACATAATATTGAATGCTTTGAGACTTTGAATGAATACCGAACATACCGGCCACCAAAATGGAACATTTTTAGATGCGAGAAATATTGCAATGATAGTTTGATCAATAATTTCAAACCCGAGAAATTGTGCGAAAGTGATTATATAACAACTAGTATAAAGAAAAATTATACCTAATACAAAATTAAAAATAATAAAAAAAATTAATGAATATGAATAATTTATCTACCACAAAAGCTACACCCTAAAAATTTGGTAGAGGGCAAACTTTAGAAACTGGGCGCCTTAAAGTCCCCTTTGAGGTTTTGATGGTAACAACGCGAACAACCTTGTCTTTTCTATTGGACATAGTGACTCGGTTACTAATAAAAGTTGACCATTTATGTGGTGAAGATTTAATCCAAGATAAAACAACCGATGAATCCGTATAAGCTTCAACCTTTGAAATCAAAAAGGAGGTTGAGAACACATTCTGCGCATATATTGATAAATCAGCTAAAAGTAAAGATGCACACAACTCAAGACGAGATATGCTGATTTTTTACAAGGGGGCTATGCGTGACTTAGAACAAAGAAAATAAACTTTAACAGTATAATTCGTTATTACTCGAAGATAGACAACACAAGCGTATCCAGCTTCAGAAGCATCTCCAAAACCATGTAGTTCCATAATGGAAGAATCGCTGTAGCTAATTTTCTGGGGAAGTTGAAATGTCTGAAGAGAGTTCAGTTCAGACTTGAACCGTAGCCAAGAATGGGTAATATTTTGGGGTATTTCAGAATCCCAACCAATGCCAAAAGTCCAAAGATGTTGCACCATAAGTTTGTGTTTAAGGGTTAATGGGGTGAGTAAGCCCATAGGATCGAAGATTCTTGCCAATTCAGACAAAAGCGCGCGTTTAGTACAAGGCCTATCTAGTGAGGAAATATTAAATGAAAATGTGTCTGACGAGGGGTTCCACATCAAGCCTAAAATGTTTACATTTAAATTATCATCAAAATTTAGTGACAATGGATGACACTGTACATGAGATTAGGGTAGATGAGAGATGAGTGTCGAATTATTGGCAACCCATTTTCGTAATTCAAAATTGCCATACTGAAGAAGTTGAATAAGTTCAGATTTAAGTTTCAAAGCTTGACCAACACTTTTAGAACCTGAAACAATGTCATCAACGTAACAGTCACTTTTTAAAATGGCCGCAGCAAGGGGGTATTCTGATGAATAATCTTCTGCAACCTGAAGAATCGTACGGTTAGCCAGAAAAGGAGAAGATGCGAGACCATAAGTGACAGTATTCAAGCGATATTCCTGAACAGGATCGTCTTTAGAAAATCTCCACAAAATTCTTTGGTAGTCCCTATGCTGAGGTGCAATAAGAATTTGTCTGAACATCTGACGTATATCACAGCAAAAGGCTATGGCGTGAAGACGAAACTTCAATAAAATAGATCTTGTTGAAGCTTGGGGCCCGTCATGTTGAAGCTTGGGGCCCGTCAATAAAGTATCATTCAAGGACTTTCCGTTCAAAGACTTAGCGGAACCATTAAAAACTACTTTGATCTTAGTAGAAGATTGTTCCTGTTTAACAACACAGTGGTGAGGAATAAAGTAACTTTTAGGAAGTGGGGTGATATCAGATATTATTTCCATATGACCCGATTGGAGGTAGTCCTTCATAAAATCGGAATAATCTTGATATAACTGGGGATTTCTCAGAAGGCGACGCTCAATATTGAAAAATCTCTTTAAGGCAATATCTCTCGAACCGTGAAATGTGGGTTGTCCATCTTTGAATGGCAACTCAACACAATACCTTCCTGATTCAGTACGCGATAGTATATTTTGATAAAGACACTCAGCTAATTCATCATCAGGAGAAATTTGTGAGGATTGTGGAACAACATCTAACTCCCAAAATTTTTTTAATGACTCCTCGAGAGTGAACTCCAGTAAAGTGCAAAATGAATGAGTAATAAATTCAGAAGCAACTTTGGCTCCACCCATGACAATCCAGCCAAAAATTGTTTCCACCAGGGCAAGTTCATTAAGTATGCCATTGAGAGACATTCCAGAAAAAGAAGAGGCAAATATTTCGGCTCCTAGAAGCATATCTATGGGACCCGAAACACAAAAAGAGGGGTCCGCAAATTCTAAATGTGAGAATTTCTGTAATAGCTCTTGAGAAACATTAACGCTGGGCATGTTAGAGCAAATTTGAGCAATGACAATAAACTTAGAAGTGAAGGTTGGATCAGATTTGTCTTTGGGTTTAAAAGTACAAGAAGTACTGAGAGAAGAGCGGGAAGTAGACATTCCGACACCATAAATATGGAGATTGATGCAACACTCCGATGAGATAAAATTAGTTTGACTTGCACTATCCAAAATGACCCTTACTTTATGATACCGACCAAAAATATCAAGAGCATCTATTATAGCTGTGGGCAAAAGTAATGTACCTTTGTTGAGTGATTGAGATAAAGTGTGAGATGCGTTAGTACTTGAGGACGAAGAAGGATGAGACGAAACGTCTCGAGGAAAATGCAATAGGCCATGATGAGGTCGAGAACATTTTTTACAGAGTGCAGAACTAGTACATCGACTACTAATATGTTTAGTACCTAAACAGTTAATGCACCACTTGTTATTCTTTGCAAGTGCGTGACGATCTTTAGAAGATTTCGAGAGAAAAACCGGGCATTGATAAATCAAATGATCATCAGAGCATAATTGACATTTTGATTTTGAATGTGTCATAAACGTGTTATATTTCCTTTGAAGAGCATCGTTAGAATCGTTACGAGGACAATAAGTTCTTTTAGAATTATGGGGATTGTCGTAAACAGCTGTAAAGGAATCACATTGAACATGTAAATATTGCACAAGCGAGGAATAATATTCACCCTCCTTTAAATCCTTTAAATCAGGATTGGCTGCACCAAAGTTAATTTCTGTTTGAGAATCGAGTCTATCAAATAACATATTATATAAAATAAAATCCCATTGCTTTACTGGGTATTTAAAATTTTCTAGAATTGAGACATTTTCTTCAAACGTTTCCAAGAGGACTTTAAGAGCTTTGGCATTTGGAGTGATAATTTTTTTAGTTTGTTCCAAAATATGCCAATGAACAGTAGCAATATTTTTTTCATTCTCATAACGCTTTCTCAAAGCTTGGTATGCAACAGGATAATTTTGAGAAGTGAGAGGAGTCGATTTAACTACAGAATGTGCCGTGCCCCTTACACAACCCAACAAATAATTAAATTTATCAATATTCGATAATGAGTGATTATTATGAATCATTGAATCGAATTAATCTTTAAAGGTTTGCCAATTTGTAACATCCCCATCAAAGGATGGTAGTGACATTTTAGGTAATTTGATATTCGAAACTGTGCGACTTGAAATATTGGCAACAGCGGCATTATTCGTAGTTAAGTCATCCTTAAAAAGTTGATAATAAATAGCTCGACTGTGAAAATAATTTGCATCGACTTCACTCAAAACTTTATGATGAGGAGCAGCGTCAACTCCTTCCATATTAGAAATAAGAGCAATAATAGAGTTATGAATTTTATCAAAGGTTTCCTTAACCGTTTCAAGTGTTTTAAAGCGACAAATAAAAATACTGTGAAGTTCTTTGTGAATTAATGCATTATCAGCAGCAAATTTGATTTCATTAACTTTAATTGCTTCAGTTTCTCTCTGAGCAATCAAGGTTTTAAGTTTCTTATTTTCAGCCATAATAAGAAGTGAAAAGACAACTGAATTTCCTGATAGAACCTCCAACCAAAAAAGATACCACGGTAAACAAATAACTAAACTATTTGGTGAGCTGTGGATGATCACTACGCACTACCAATATATTTATTCAGAGTAGGTATACAGGTCCCACTTGTAAATAAAGAATAAATTCAAATTCTGAATTGCGTATCGAGTTCCAGTAAGCTGGTGGTACGCAAGAAATCGTCGCGTTCGGTACCTCTAGTCAAGAGATGATTTCGTTTGAAATGGGTGAATATCGATATATAGTGAAATTTACCTATGTCATAAAAAACTGTTTTTTATATCAAAGCATTCAAGATCAGTATCGCAGGTCGAATGGACCAAATGTTGGGCGAGAAAGCATAAATGGACTGTAAATGAGTTTGATCTTTGAATAATCTTCAATATCTTATCGATGTTCAAATAAGTATAAAAAATAAACGAGCGAAAAAAGGGAGACACATGAAAAAGTGTAATTGAAACTCACTTTTATAGTCTTTACCACTCTTGCAGGGGTACCTCTGGGTCTTGTAGAACGTTTGGCAGTTCACTTCACAAAATGTCCTTCAAATGCAAAATCTTGTATGTGGGCCAGAAAGGCGAACGTGTGTGCCGATTCAGCGCAAAATAGGTACTGCCCGTCTCTGGTTGACAGTTCGGCCTGCTTTCTACGAGCCTCCTCATTTTATATTCGCAAGTTTTTAAAAAGAGTAAAAAATATACATAACATTGAATGCTTTGAGACTTTGAATGAATACCGAACACATGGAATTTAACACTCTTTAAAATAGTGAAAGAATATTTGAACACACAAATCACTTCTGAAAGGTTGAATTGCGACAAAACTATTATTTAGAAAACTTCATAAAGAAAACTCGGAAGTCCTGAAATAAAATATAACCTGGTCATAGAAACTAGAAACGCAAGTAGAATTTTTTTATAACCTAAGCTTCTTCCTGTTTTCTATTTTCCTCCCCAGTTGCCCAAGTCTGCTTTTCAAGATAAACAATCTTTTCCTTTCAATACTCTTCTTTTGCTAATATTGCTGGGTTCTTAATTGTTGGCCCCAACTGTCTTGTAACAGGTTCTTTCAGTTTATATGGCGTATAATGAAAACTTTCACATTTCGATTTCTTCAAGAGAAGCAGAAGCATAAAGATTAATCAAAGAGAAAAATAAATAAGACTGGTAATAAAGCTGATGGTGTTGTGATTTTGATAAAAGAATACTTATATTATAATTTTGCAATAACTGATATAGGTAACTGTAACTCTATTGAGGTTTCAATTGCGGTCGGAAATAAAAGTGTCTTTTTAACTGGTTTGTATCGACCACCATCAACAGATGAAAATCTTTTGGTTGGAAATCTTTGCGAATACCTTGATAACAAGAATTTTAATGCCGATATTTACGTCATTCAGAATTGTGAAGCTACTACAAATCTAGAAGAAAGATAACAAAAATTTACTAATTATACAACATTAAAGAACGAGGTTACACAATATGACTGCTCCCCCCTCCTTACCATACATGACACCGATGAAAGTGCTACTTACTTTCTGAACCTAATAGAAAAATTAATAATAAACATACGGAAACATCCCAAATTAAACATAAAAATGTAAAACGTAAACAATGGATAACAAATGGATTAGTAAAATATATCAATACTAGAGACAATTCATTCAAAAACCTGAAGAAAACTCCAAATAACCTGGAACTGAAAAACCGATATTTTCATTACCGAAACACAGTGAACAAACTTATCAGACTCTAAAATAAACTTCTACAAAAATCGCATCACAACGTCACGAAATGATTCTAAGACATTATGAAAAACGGTGAAAGATGTATCTGGTAACAAAAAAGAGATGAAAATAAAACGCATTAGAAATGAGGAAGGTCAACTTATCTATAATCAAAAAAATATTGCAAATTCTTTCAATAAGCATTATTCACTTGTTGGGCAGAACCATGTAAAGCATATTCAGCAACCTCTCGTTCCTCCCATGAAAATATGTTCCTTATCACAATCAATTTTTCTCACCCCTACAACAGAAAAAGAAATAATTGAAACAATATCATCACTGAAGATGAAAAAAGGCACCACGCATTGATGGTATTAGGACAGAAACACTGTACCAAATTAAACATGATATTGCTTTTTCCCTTGAATATTGTTATTAATAAAGTAATAGAAACAGGAAAATTTCCCAATGAACTAAAATTAGTAAACATACGAACTAGTTCGAATTCATTGTGCCAGAGAGGTATCAACAATGTTGAAAGAATATAGGGGTACCCTTCTCTCTAAGCGTTTCCACAAAGTGGAAAATAAAGGCAAACATCTGTCAGAAAACAATTACTTCCCTGGCTAATACCACGACGGACATTGAACTACAATAGACAGATATTTGTGCAACGTTCTTCAAAGAAGACCCAATTGCAAGTGCTTGTCTCGTAATTAAACAGAAAATAATTATCCTTCATTTGGCTGGGAATGACCACCTGCAGACATGCACGTTTCGAGTTTATTGCCTCTCATCAGTGACAGGGTAGGTCGGACAACAATACTAATAAACATAATATAATTTCAAAAAACCAATTTGGCTTCAAATAATGTATATTCACTCAAGATGCCATATACTTTCTCACATCCAAAATATCTGAGATTCTAGAAAAAAAAAACATCGCTATGTGTATTTTTGGATCTTGCTAAGGCCTTCGATACTGTGAACCACTCACAACTATTGGAGACCTTGCGTGACCTAGGTTTCAGAGGAAATGCGTATACTCTCATGAAAAGTTACCTGAGTGACAGGGCACAGTATGTTAAGATTGATACTACCATCAGTGAAAATCAAGTAGTCGAGTGTGGAATTCTACAAGGAACTGTTTTAAGGCCCATTCTTTTTACGATCTACATGAATAGCATATTCACATCCGATATCTCTGGAACACTAATATGCTTCGCTGATGATACAGCTCTCTTGTATGATGCTGATACCTGGGATGAACTGAAAATTAAATCACAACACGACATGAGTAAAGTTCTTGATTGTTTCAATCAAAAGATGTTATCAATAAATTATGAAAAAACTTTTTACCTACTGTTTTCTTGTTATACCAATCCCTGCCTCAGTATGACTCGTTAAACATTGACAATCATGGCAAGGATATCACTATTCAATCATCAGAAAAAGTCAAGTACTTGGGAGTGATTATTGACAAACATATGAGGTGGAATTACCATGTTGATCAAGTATCAAAAACATTGCGAAGTACCTCATACAAATTGAAATATCTTGGAAATATTTTAGGTATCACCCAAATGAGAATTATTACGCACTTATTGAATCACGACTAACATATGGAATTCTCAACTGGGGTGGAGTAGCATCAACACATTTGAGAAAACTAGATGTATTACAGAAAAAATACCTAAAAATTCTTTACCACAAACCAGTTAAATACGCATTAAAATTATTATTTGAAGAGGCAAAAATGCTTGATATGAGACAACTGTATTTTGTCAAAATTTTCAATGAACAGTACAAAAATCAAATGATTCTTAATCATGTAGATCACACCCATAATACAAGACATAAAGCTAAAGCATCTCTTACAACAATTTATTCCTCAAAGACAATCCACCCAACGTACTTTCACTTACAAAGCGAATTGGCTTTATAATTTTTTGCCTCTAGAAACAAGAGAAGCACAAACTATATATGCATTTAAGAAAAAAACTAGATGCTATCTCTTTATTATGGATAGATTTGCTATTCATAGATAATTTGGTCCTATATTTGGATAGTTCCCGTATCTCAATTATTTCCTTCAATTGATTCATTAGAAATATTTCCCATCTATTACTGATTTTATTATTGTATTGTAATTTATTGTCTTCACATTATTGTTATTTGTAATATCAAACATATCTATATTTTTTTGAATATTATAGGCTATGTTTTGGTTTTGGCGCCAGTTGTGAAAGCCTACATTCCTATATATTATAAGTTATTCATCCTATATATGATGTAACCGTACAAGTTTGTCTATATGTCTACAATCCACGCCCTGGCTTTGCCTTAGTGGATTCGTTGTTTATTCTCATAACTATGTATGTTAACTCATTTTGGTCAATACTGGTCGAACATTATTGTTTTATATAAATATGCTCAAAATGTGTATATGTTTGATATATGAAGATGAATAAACATTATTATTAATGTAACTTCATTGACCAAGTCCACGTTGGTAATGCCCTGCTTCAGAGACACTTCCCAACATTTCAGTACTACCTCATTGACTTGAGTGGAATGTGAAATAATTCCAACAGCGGTGTGATTTCTATAAGGCTCGTTTTCTTTATTCCATAATGATACTTCAGTAATTTCTTTCCACATGCAGAATTTTTATAGCAACGGCATTGAATGCTGTGGTAACTTACTGCTAGGCTTGGTCTCAAAAAATAGTTATTCTGCCAATTGAATCTGAGAGACGTAATTTTTCCTCCACGCTGGAAGAAAAACATTTATTTTCTTGTCTGATTCCATCGCGAATTCCAAATCGATTTTACCATAAGCTGCTAATTTAGAAATTTTACTGTGGCCATAATGAATCTTACGTTGAAGAAAATATTGTTTATGTTTATTTATGAAACTGCAAACTTATAACCTATAATACCAGATGACAGTAACCACAAAACTACAAAACACCTAGAAAATTATCAAGATCACCACAACTGTATTCCTAAAAATACTACTTTTCAGTGTAGCCACCAGTATAAACATAACGGATGCCGCTTTAAAGGAAGCTTCATCTAAGAGGAGGTGTTGGTACCTTCATGGAACCAAAGGCACTTTAAAATGAATTTTAAAGAACACTTTATCGTAAAGCCCACTTTGAATAAAGGAGTGTTTATGGTTCTGATTATGGAACTGGCTATTAGTGGACGATTGAGGCACCATAGATGAGTAAACTGAGTAGATTCACCCCCAGTCGGCGCCTTTGATGTATCGGGTTTAGTTTTTATGCGGTGGGTTAAGAGGGGTCCGCTAAGAGTTGTCCCAGTTGGTCTCACGTACGGCATTCTATCTCGGATTTATTTTGATTGCGCGACAGCACAGAATACATCGGCTAAACGCAACATTCGGGGTTGATGTCGGCATTCAATCACGTTTTCTGAGAAAACGGGCTCATTTTGTAATTACTGAGGATCATTCTTGTAGGGAACTGAATGATCTTCAACCCGATTCAAACTTTTTCGTTATAAACTTCATTAATTCCAAGATGACAACAGAAATATATTTTTGTCTTTCAAATAAATTTGTCTTTGTTGCCCAACCCCGGATTTTTGGAATGTTTGACATAGTTCCAACTACCAGCATTCCAAATTTAGTGTTGTTACAACCGATCCTCGTCTCGAAAGCTGATTGGACTGGACTATACCTATTTCAAATTATTCAAATGAACTGTTGCACAACTTCAGTCATTCCAACTTTTGGAAAAAAGTTTAATTGGAAATTAACCGATTATATATTGGCGTGTTGTTTTCTTGTTCATTGTTATTATAATAGACTTTGATCATTTCTCGGACGAATAGGTCTCATATATTATGAAACGATTTCACATAACTGACTAATCGCAGCCGTTCAATAATCAACATGTTTATTTGTTTGTTGAATAATTCGTGATTCAGCCACCCCGCCTAAAACTGCATGGAACAAAACTCGAAACACTATAATTTGTCAGTGGTAACAACATAACAGAAATAAAAAATGCTTGGCAACTAATATCAGGCTTAAGGCTAAAAACATTTGGCGTTTCCCCACAACGCATGGTTATTATAAACTCCAAACAGTTATGCACCTCACTGCTAGTATTATAGGATGTGGGCGTACGTTAGGAATTTTTTTTAATTTTTGGATTGAGAAACATTGTGATTTAACAAAAAAGTGTTCGTTTTCAGTATCTGTTACTTGTAACAGATTACTGTATGAAGTATTATGCTAATACAAAAATTATTTAAAGGTATGTGGAGAAAGATATTAGAAAAAACATAGTAGGATTAGATACTACACGAGTAGTTACCATTTCGTGCATGGTATAACACTTCAAAAGGTGATCCAATCGTCCATTCTCACAAGTTATAAGAGAGGCCACTTTACTCTCCATGATGATGAGTAACTTCGTTTTAAAGACTGCCGACCAGGCGAGGAATGGTTTCTTTTGTTTTCAAAACGACGTAAACTTTCAATTGAAAACCACATGCTGTGAAAGCTGCACGAATGAAGCAGATTAATCCATTTACAGTTTACGGGTTTTATGATCTTCTGTCCAATACAATGAAAGATTCAGAATTAGAGTACACACCATTACAGATTTTTAATTGTGAAGAAACATCTTTCAGCCACGACCCAAGTAAGACAAAAGTAGTGGGAGCCAAAGGGTCAAGAAAAAATCGGATAACTGCGAGTTGTGAAAGAAAAAATTATTCAGTTTTATTATGTATATCTGCCTCAGGTAAATATTTCGGAATCCTGGGTTAGTCAGCAAGGAACAGACAAAACCGCTTACAGTGCTACAAAGAAAGGTTGGATGGAGGCTCACTTATTTTTAAAATGGTTTACCAAATGCTTTTTATTCTCCGTTCCAGAGGAAAAATCGATTTTTTAATTTATGATGGGCATACAAGTCACATTAGTGTCGATTTGATAGAGGCAGCTAAGGAAAATTATATTCATATAATAAAACTGCCACCTCATACCACTCATAGGTTACAACCTTCAGATGTGGCAGTAAATAAATCTATGAATGATAGACTCATCAAGAGTTAGTATAATATCAAAGAAACAATCAAAGAAAACGTATTCCCAAACATCTTTTCGATGATATCCTAAATGAAAATTTAGGAGCAGTTTCAACATCTGTAGTGACGAATGGATTTAAAATATGCGGAATATATAATCAGGCTCACTTAGAAACAGCGAAAACACCAGTCAATCCTTGAAGAGAAGAGAAGAAGAGAAAAATACGGAAAATGAAAAAATTGACGACGAAAGCACTAAAGTTAAGAGAACTGCAAATGGTAAGACCTCAGATAATACTTCTTTTGAAAAGATTTTGTTGTGTTACGTTAATACAAATAAAACATAAATAACCCACCAATCAAAAGAAGAAGAATCTGTAAGAAATCAAAATTATTACCATTATTCTACAGAAACACGAAGTAGAAAACGCCATAAAACAGAGAAAAGAAAAAACTAGAGAAGCAAAGCAAAGTCCGCAAAGATCACATATCAGCAGATCATATTTATGATAACGGTAACTCAAGCACTACGAATGATTCACGTATTAAAAAAGCCCCAAGAAGAAAAAATATGAATTTGATGATTCTAATTCACCCGAATCTGAAACTGATGGGCTTGTAGCGATAGAAGAGGATTACGTAATTGTCATGTACAATGGACTTTCCTGGAAGGGTTAAAGAAAGAGGTGAAGATCGAGTAGAAATTTCCTGCATGGATAAGTATGGAAAACTCGGTAATTCGTGGAGATGACCCAAAGTAGAAGATTCGATTTGGTATGATGATGCAGAAGTTGTAAAAATTACTGGCGAACCACAAGCGTATATTTGATTGATGAATAAATATGTGCATTAGGTTAAAAATTAGGTTAATTGAGTAATAAATGATGTTTTTGCGTTAATTTTTGTGTGAATATCAACAAAACTCCAAACGTTGCGGCCATCCTAATCTTCAAAACGGTCTTACTCTCACAAAAACAGGTCATAAACCTAATTTAGACGCCAAATTTGAACGATCATAAGGCATGACCCAGTTACCTCAAACGGATTTTCTTGTGTTATAAAGGGGAATTTGAGCTAGGTGTCCCACTTACCTCAAGTTTTGGGGTTACTGGGACCACCGGTGGAAAATAAAGTATGCCTCGAAAAGTATTGAAGTTGGAACAAGTTTAATCATCACCAATAGAAGGCATATGAATGGGCTACTGGACATCAAAAAATTTTAAAGTTATTTTAAACACTGAATTTTTGGTCAAATTTCAAATAGGTATTAAAAATTGAAGTTACCCAACATTACCTTATCTCACATTAAAGGGGAGAATCATTTCCTTTGGCTCCATATGATTTATTTGAAAACCATATTATGACTATCTTAATATTTCCCCCCCAATTGGATTCGGGATATTTCAGCTAATTTTGGGAAAATTAAGGTTATTAATGAAGCATTTTTCAACCGTGGAAATATTCATTTCATTCATCATGTTCGTTTTCGTACTCTGGCTCATAGACTAATCCATCTGGCGGTAACTGTATACAGGATTGCAGGTGTATATTACTTCTAATTCCCCGTGGAAGTTCGGTGCGGTATGGAGTTCATCTGGTGATACCCACAAATGTCGTTTCCTGTATTGAATACCCGCAATAATCATAATACGATACGTATCAATTAGACCTAGCACTTTCCGGGAAGTCGGTATTGGATATTTTATGGTAACAGAATTTAAGTAACGTGGACTGGATACCTACTCAATTATTTGAATGGAGTGAAAATAGATTCAACTACGAACATGTGCTCAGTGAATTACTGATAGGTACAAACTTTTTATATACATGGTGATTTCGAATAAGACCAATATACTCCTTGGATTGATTTTCTGTAAAAACAAATCTTTTCTATTGAGTTTGGTACGACTGAGAAACAATTTAATTTTTAACTTCACATGACCAAATCGAATATCTGTCTAACTTTCCTTGGAAACACCCCCCCCCCCATCTTCTCCGCAATAATTATGGAGTAATTCACATCAGTTAGATATACCGACGATAGTCTTGTCACCGGAGTGAAGTTAGCAGCTGAAATATAGCAGCCAAAATGACGAAAACTGCCGAATGACCATTGGCGTGCGCAAATTTTTTTCAATTTTGTCTTCAGCAGCCAAAACGATTTTACAGCAGCTAAAAAATATAGATACGTGCGGGAAGCAGCCGAAATGCATAAAGATCTTCTATAATCATTATAGATAGAAAAAACCGATTTCAATCATGTGCTAGAAGGAAAATGACTTGCGAGCCATCTGAGCGGGTCCAGAAGAGCAAAAACGAATTCAAAATTATTTAAAAAAAAAATACGGCTGAAATAACCAAGGTGTCACTTTGAAATAAAATTGGAAACGTGTAAAACATCAAATTCAAACATGTACTAGAAGGAAGATCAGTTGCGAGCCGTCTTAGATGGGTCCAGAAGGTCGAAAACAAACACAAAATTAATTCAAAAGTATATTTACAGGTGAAATAAACGGAGTGTCACTTTGAAATAATGATGAAAACGTGTGAAACATCGACTTCAATCATGAGCTAGAAGGAAAATGACTTGCGAGCCGTCTTAAGGGGTCCAGAAGGTCGAAAACAACTTCAAAATTAATTTAAAAAAATATTTACAGTTGAAATAAACGGGGTGTCACTTTGAAATAGTAATGAAAACATGTAAAAACATCGAATTCAATCATGAGCTAGAAGGAAAATGACTTGCGAACCGTCCGGAAGAGCAGCGGGGTCCGGAGGAGCAGCGGGGTATAGAGGAGCAAAAACAAATTCAAAATTAATTAAAAAAATATTTACGGCTGAAATAAACGAGGTGTCACTTTGAAATAATAATGTGAACGTGTAAAACATCAAATTCAATTATGAGCTAGCAGGAAAATGATTTGCAAGCCGTCTTGGGGGGTCCAGCAGGTCGAAAACAACTTAAGACGGCCCCTTAAGACGGCTCGCAAGTCATATTCCTCCTAGTACATGATTGAATTTGATGTTTTACACGTTTTCATTATTATTTCGAAGTGACACCCAGTTTATTTCACCAGGAAATAATTTTTTTAAATTTATTTTGAAGTTGTTTTCGACCTTCTGGACCCCCTAAGACGGCTCGCAAGTCATCTTCCTTCTAGCACATGATTGAATTTGATGTTTTACACGTTTTCATTATAATTTCGAAGTGGCACCCCGTTTATTTCACCTGTAAATATTTTTTTAAATTATTTTTGAAGTTGTTTTTGACCTTCTGGACCCCCTAAGACGGCTCGCAAGTCATCTTCCTTCTAGCACATGATTGAATTTGATGTTTTACACGTTTTCATTATTATTTCGAAGTGGCACCCCGTTTATTTCACCTGTAAATATTTTTTTTATTAGTTTTGAAGTTGTTTTCGAACTTCTGGACCCCCTAAGACGGCTCGCAAGTCATCTTCCTTCTAGCACATGATTGAATTTGATCTTTTACACGTTTTCATTATTATTTCAAAGTGACACCTCGTTTATTTGAGCCGTAAATATTTTTTTAATTAATTTTGAAGTTGTTTTCGACCTTCTGGACCCCCTATGACGGCTCGCAAGTCATCTTCCTTCTAGCACATGATTGAATTTGATGATTTACACGTTTTCATTATTATTTCAAAGTGATACCTCGTTTATTTCAGCCGTAAATATTTTTTTAATTAATTTTGAAGTTGTTTTCGACCTTCTGGACCCCCTAAGACGGCTCGCAAGTCATTTTCCTTCTAGCTCATGATTGAATTTGATGTTTTACATGTTTTTATTATTATTTCAAATTGACACCCCGTTTATTTCACCTATAATATTTTTTTAAAATTAATTTTGAAGTTGTTTTCGACCTCTCGGACCCCCTAAGACGGCTCGCAAGTCATCTTCCTTCTAGCACATGATTGAATTTGATGTTTTACATGTGTTCATCATTATTTCAAAGTGACACCCCGTTTATTTCACCTGTAAATATTTTTTAAAATTAATTTTGAAGTTGTTTTCGACTTTCTGAACCCCCCTAAGACGGCTCGCAAGTCATCTTCCTTCTAGCCAATGATTGAATTTGATGTTTTACACGTTTTCATTATTATTTCAAAGTGACACCTCGTTTATTTCAGCCGTAAATACTTTTTTAATTAATTTTGAATTCGTTTTTGCTCCTCTGGACCCCCTCAGACGGCTCGCAAGTCATCTTCCTTCTAGCTCATGATTGAATTTGATGTTTTACATGTTCTCATTATTATTTCAAAGTGACACCCCGTTTATTTCACCTGTAAATATTTTTTTAAATTAATTTTGAAGTTGTTTTCGACCTTCTGGACCCCCTTAGACGGCTCGCAAGTCATCTTCCTTCTAGCACATGATTGAATTTGATGTTTTACACGTTTTTATTATCATTTCAAAGTGACACGCCGTTTATTTCACCTGTAAATATCTTTTTGAATTAAATTAGAAGTTGTTTTCGACCTTCTGGACCTCTCTAAGACGGCTCGCAAGTCATTTTCCTTCTAGCTCATGATTGAAGTCGATGTTTCGCACATTTTCATCATTATTTCAAAGTGACGCCCTGTTCATTTCACCTGTAAATATTCTTTAAAATTAATTTTTAAGTTGTTTTCGACCTCCTGGACCCCCTAAGACGGCTCGCAAGTCATTTTCCTTCTAGCTCATGATTAAATTTGATGTTTTACATGTTTTCATTTTTATTTCAAAGTGACACCTCGGTTATTTCAGCCGTAATTTTTTTTTTAAATAATTTTGAATTCGTTTTTGCTCTTCTGAACCCGCTCAGATGGCTCGCAAGTCATTTTCCTTCTAGCACATGATTGAAATCGATTTTTTCTATCTGTAATGATTATACAGGATCTTTATACATTTCGGCTGCTTCCCGCACGTATCTATATTTTTTAGCTGCTGTAAAATCGTTTTGGCTGCTGAAGACAAAATTGAAAAAAATTTGCGCACGCCAATGGTCATTCGGCAGTTTTCGTCATTTTGGCCGCTAAATATTTTAGCTGCTAACTTCACTCCGGTAGTCTTGTCTGGGTTTGATCTGATTGTGCTCCGAAGGCGATGGAAATACCAAGTTTTGTGAAAAATAATATGAGAGAAAAAATAGGGTCAAAATTATAACGAATTTGTTATCAGGACCTAAAATTTTTATGCTTACAATCATTTTCGTTAAACAATTTTCAGTTCTGAAACAATCCAATTCATCTCACTTCATTATTAGGGCAGAATTAAAAAAAAGAGCAATTCTAACATATTTTCGTGATGAATAATATGCCTTTTTAACTTTATAATGGTATAAAGGGTGCCCATTGAAAACAAATATTTCAGTAATTATGACAATGATAATAATAATTGTTACACGCGTCTCGTATCCAGTGTGTGGTGAACTACGTGGCGGCCAATAGGCCCTTCACGCCCGCAGTGCGGCGAATTGCCTCAAATTTAAGACGAGCTCAACACACTAGATTAAGGCGTGCTGTTTATCATAAAACAGCACTGTCTTGATAGGATACGAATGCTAGTGGCTGCAAAGAAGTCACCAATGAGGCGGGCGAATAGCATCGCGGAAAACTTGAATTTCCGCGATGAATCTTCTCGCCTATTCCAACAGCCTACACGTGTTGTCGATAACCCGCCGGCAGATGATGGGGTGTAAACCTTCTGGAAGAACATAACTGAGTTTCCGCAACCACTCAACGTAGATACTCCAGCCCTAGCGCAGTTCGAAGCTTTCTGCAGGAGGCTTCGTCAGACTAAACTCAATGAACTGCGCAATCCGATAACTCCAAAAGAAGTTCGACGGGCCCTCAAAGGCTCGAATAACTTTGCTGTTCCCTGATGAGCAGAATAACTGATGGTGGAAAAAAATTCCATATACCCACCACCATCCAGCAAGAGTGTTCAGCTCATGGCTAGATGGGGAGCAACAGATTCCGGATTGGTTTGTCAGGGGGCGAACCGTGCTAATCCCCAAAAACGGAGATTTCTCTGATCCGAAGAACTGCATCTTGTACATGCTGATACTCTCCGCCGTTGAGACGTTGTATGAACGGATATATGACCATAGAGGGTCAGGGAGAACCTGCTGATTGACATATGCATTATAATGCAGGATAAGCGTAACCTTCAATACAACATCGCATGAGCGCATCATGAATTTGCTTGGATGCCTTGCGGTACACGATCAAATGGTGAGATGTATTGAGCAGCTGATGTCGCTTTGGAGGTCCCGTTTCACTATAACTTCTGGTCAAGTCAGAGTGTCAACAGAGCAGATTATCTTCAAAAGGGGCGTGTTTCAGGGAGACTCCCTCAGCCCTCTTCTCTTTTGCACCCCACTATAGCCATTGTCCCCGCGGATGCAACAGGAGGCTGCCAAACTCAATTCCGATGGCATGCGTGTACTCTTGCACCACCCTCAAGGACTGATGAAGATCCTTTTCGCCAGAGGCATGTAGTTTGTGGTCATCGCCATGTGAAACAGATAGATGACCTTATGCCTCCTGTTGCGGGCGGAACCGCAGTTGCATCCGCGGGGACAATGGCTATAGTGAGGTGCAGAAGAGAAGAGGGCTGAGGGAGTCTCCCTGAAATACGCCCCTTTTGAAGATAATCTGCTCTGTTGACACTATGACTTGACCAGAAGTTATAGTGAAGAGGAGGTCCTCCAGAGCGGCATCAGCTGCTCAATGCATCTCACCATAATACACCTTTTTTTACGAACACAAAGTGATACATATCAAGGACATATCTAAGAAGAAGGGAGGGGGCAAAGCTTTACGAGCGTTCGTTTGAGAGTCCCATTCGCAGTCTTAACAGTGGCAACTCTCACAACGGAGTCATTGCCGGGATGCAAAGTTATAATTCGCCACATCAACCAATTACACGATGGTACGTTATCATCATGGATCACAACAAGTTGACCTACTTCTGGAGGAGTCGTGACCTTCAACCACTTCTCGCGCTGTTGCAGCTTATGCAAGTACTCCCTTCTCCAACGCTTCCAGAATTCACCATGTAAACGTTGGATCATTTGAAAACGGGAAGTTCTATTCGTGGAAATAGACATACAATCTGGAACATCTGATGTCGAAACATGTTCCAACGTTAGAAAATGCCCGGGAGTGAGCGCAGTAAAATCCTCACAATCGGCGGAAATCGGCGTAAGAGGACGGGAGTTGAGTACTGATTCGATTAAAGTGAGAAGGGTGTAGAACTCCTCATACGTTAATATTTGGTCACCGATCACCTTATTTGGATGACCTTTTACTGATTTGATTCCGGCTTCGCTAAGTCCGTTAAAATGTGGTCCACTAGGTGAAGAAAACTTGAATTCAATATGTTCATGATGTGCGGCAGATTTCATCAAAGTGAGCTGTTTTGCAGCCCCAACATGATTCGTGGCATTATCACAATAAATAACAGGAACCCGGCCCCGTCTTGCTATGAAACGCTGAAGAGCAGAAAGAAATATTTCATCGGACAAATCACTGGCTAATTCCAAATGTATCGCTTTCGTAGCGCAACATATAAATAAGCATTGATAAGCTTTAACACTCTTCGCACCTCTATGCCTATTGAGGGTTATGTAGAAAGGACCTCCAAAATCCAGACCGACTTTCCAGAATGCTCTATGGAAATATGGTAGTAGTATTGTCTTCACTATCTGAATCTGCGAAGACCATAGTACTGCCTTCACTGCACTGAGGATTCAACCAATGGCAAAAAGCAAGGGAATATGTAGACATTATCGGTAAATAATTGCCTCCTCTTTTTTGGAGATGCCTGGTTACAGTTTTTTACCTGCCATACGAATCGGCAAAAAGCCTCAGTCAGTCATTCGCAAAAGGGAGGGCTGATAGCAGATCGGACACCGCTTGATTCCAATTATTCAGTACTCATATAACTCTGACATGAGTAAATCAGCCATACAGGTATAATGAAAACCTCCGAAAGCGGAAATATTTTTTCGCCTGCGTAAGAGAAAATATTTCCGCTTTCGGAGGTTTTCATTATACCTGTATGGCTGATTTACTCATGTCAGAGTTATATGAGTACTGAATAATTGGAATCAAGCGGTGTCCGATCTGCTATCAGCCATCTCTTTTGCGAATAACTGACTGAGGCTTTGTGCCGATTCGTATGGCAGGTAAAAAACTGTAACCAGGCATCTCCAAAAAAGAGGAGGCAATTATTTACCGATAATGTCTACATATTCCCTTGCTTTTTGCCATTGGTTGAATCCTCAGTGCAGTGAAGGCAGTACTATGGTCTTCGCAGATTCAGATAGTGAAGACAATACTACTACCATATTTCCATAGAGCATTCTGGAAAGTCGGTCTGGATTTTGGAGGTCCTTTCTACATAACCCTCAATAGGCATAGAGGTGCGAAGAGTGTTAAAGCTTATCAATGCTTATTTATATGTTGCGCTACGAAAGCGATACATTTGGAATTAGCCAGTGATTTGTCCGATGAAATATTTCTTTCTGCTCTTCAGCGTTTCATAGCAAGACGGGGCCGGGTTCCTGTTATTTATTGTGATAATGCCACGAATCATGTTGGGGCTGCAAAACAGCTCACTTTGATGAAATCTGCCGCACATCATGAACATATTGAATTCAAGTTTTCTTCACCTAGTGGACCACATTTTAACGGACTTAGCGAAGCCGGAATCAAATCAGTAAAAGGTCATCCAAATAAGGTGATCGGTGACCAAATATTAACGTATGAGGAGTTCTACACCCTTCTCACTTTAATCGAATCAGTACTCAACTCCCGTCCTCTTACGCCGATTTCCGCCGATTGTGAGGATTTTACTGCGCTCACTCCCGGGCATTTTCTAACGTTGGAACATGTTTCGACATCAGATGTTCCAGATTGTATGTCTATTTCCACGAATAGAACTTCCCGTTTTCAAATGATCCAACGTTTACATGGTGAATTCTGGAAGCGTTGGAGAAGGGAGTACTTGCATAAGCTGCAACAGCGCGAGAAGTGGTTGAAGGTCACGACTCCTCCAGAAGTAGGTCAACTTGTTGTGATCCATGATGATAACGTACCATCGTGTAATTGGTTGATGTGGCGAATTATAACTTTGCATCCCGGCAATGACTCCGTTGTGAGAGTTGCCACTGTTAAGACTGCGAATGGGACTCTCAAACGAACGCTCGTAAAGCTTTGCCCCCTCCCTTCTTCTTAGATATGTCCTTGATATGTATCACTTTGTGTTCGTAAAAAAAGGTGTATTATGGTGAGATGCATTGAGCAGCTGATGCCGCTCTGGAGGACCTCCTCTTCACTATAACTTCTGGTCAAGTCATAGTGTCAACAGAGCAGATTATCTTCAAAAGGGGCGTATTTCAGGGAGACTCCCTCAGCCCTCTTCTCTTCTGCACCTCACTATAGCCATTGTCCCCGCGGATGCAACTGCGGTTCCGCCCGCAACAGGAGGCATAAGGTCATCTATCTGTTTCACATGGCGATGACCACAAACTACATGCCTCTGGCGGAAAGGATCTTCATCAGTCCTTGAGGGTGGTGCAAGAGTACACGCATGCCATCGGAATTGAGTTTGGTATCGCCAAATGTGCCACAGTTCATCTCAAAAGAGGACGATGCGAGCAATACAGAGGGACCGTTCAAATCGTAGACGGAAACATCCTACATCATCTAGATGCTGGAGAGACGTATACCTACCAAGGGGTGGAACAACGCCACAACGAAGAGGTAACAACTGTTGAAAACTTTTTCTGCGGTACAAACTCCGACAGATCTGGTCATCAAAACTGTTTGGGGAGAAGAAAGATGCTGCTACTAATATGCTTGCCGTTTCGATTCCACTTCACTCCTTTGGAATAAAGAAACGAACTCAGGAAGAAATGGCCTGCCAAGATGGTGTCGTCAATCACGGCAGAAAACTTAGCCGGAAAGATTCAGGAGGTTATAATTCTTCTGCGTTATTCTTATTTTTCGTTCACCTCTGCCTGAAAGTCAGAAGTATTGAGCAACTGAAGCAAGCTAGTACTTGTATTCTTGGCCACCCCATTTCTAGTCTTGGATCTATCGGTATACCAGATTTTTCTTTGAAAAATGTTTTTGAGCTGCGAGCCGTCTCACTCAGTTCTGTCTGGCACCAGCACTCTGTATTGGTTATGGAAACAGTACCGTTTCGAAATGTGTTCTGTTCTAAATCCCAGAGCGTCCCCTATCACAATTCTAACGATGCTCGTATGCCCTGTTCCAACGTACAAGTTCTTGAAAGTGTTCTACAGTCTATAGGCATCAATCCCTGCATCAATAAATGGAGAGGAGGCAACTGCAGGAGTGTTTTCATAGCTGCATAGCTGCACTTGCTGTTGATTCAATTGCCCATATATTGCCAATACAAGCAAGTGTTTGCACCTGGTGTAATCTTTATAGGGCTCCTCTGTGTAGTGTCTGATGTTAACATTTTCAAAAATTATGTTGTGTTTCTGTTTAACCACGTAACTTACGTCAAAAACGTCAAATAAAATCTTTTCCAGGGTATCCTGGAGAAAAAATTCGTAAATCGATGTGGTTGCCATGGTTATATGTCAAAGGAGCACTTGAGTGATAAAAACTATTGATGTGAAATATTGAAGAACAACTATATACCGTTTGCAGATATTCAATGGATTCAGTAGCACTAAACTCTGTATTAAGTGAGGGCCTTAATCGCCTCTTGGCTATATTTTCTCTTACGCAGGCGAAAAAATATTTCCGCTTTCGGAGGTTTTCATTATGCCTGTATGGCTGATTTACTCATGTCAGAGTTATATGAGTACTGAATAATTGGAATCAAGCGGTGTCCGATCTGCTATCAGCCCTTCCTTTTGCGAATGACTGACTGAGGCTTTTTGCCGATTCGTATGGCAGGTAAAAAACTGTAACCAGGCATCTCCAAAGAGGAGGCAATTATTTACCGATAATGTCTACATATTCCCTTGCTTTTTGCCATTGGTTGAATCCTCAGTGCAGTGAAGGCAGTACTATGGTCTTCCATATTTCCACAGAGCATTCTGGAAAGAGGAGTTTTTTCATTCGAAATCAGATCATGTGTAATCAGATACCTATTTACGACCAGATGACAGAATATTATATGTACATCATTTTATGAAACCGAAAGGAGGCCCGTCAGTGTGTTTTTACATCTATTTGATAGCTTGTTAAGGCTCCGATAGCTTTTGAAATGGTTGGGAAAATGGACTGTATACTTTATACTAGTTGAATGAGAAAAATGCATTAGCGGAAAAGTAATCTAAACGACAGCACTAAACGGCTTACCTCAAGCTGGAGTTTTCCTTCTTATGACAAGGGGCCCCTGTTGTTGAAGCGGAAGCTGCACAGCAACACGTTGCGGAGAGACACTAAATCCAAACTTGTTACAAACACAAAACGACACCAGAACAAATCATATAGATATGCAGGTATAGCGGGTGTTCACTTTTAATGCGACCTAATTGTGTGTCGGTTCCGAAATGAATCTGTTTCAACTCAGTCAAGTGGCGCAGGCGCCGTCCAGTGCAGATGGCGCGCATATGAACAAAAAATAAAAATAACAATGAAATATACAGACCAGTTTGGATCTCTAACATTTCTGCCTGGCAAAAATGCAAAAATTGCATTTTTATTTAATGAGAAACTAGAAAACATAATCAAGAAGTACATTGCTTTCACCCTTAACTAAATAATAAAAAAAAACTCAAGAAATTAATGCAACTTATTATGAATAAACCATAATACACCCTTTTTTTACGAACACGAACACAAAGTGATACATATCAAGGACATATCTAAGAAGAAGGGAGGGGGCAAAGCTTTACGAGCGGTCGTTTGAGAGTCCCATTCGCAGTCTTAACAGTGGCAACTCTCACAACGGAGTCATTGCCGGGATGCAAAGTTATAATTCGCCCCATCAACCGATTACACGATGGTACGTTATCATCATGGATCACAACAAATTGACCTACTTCTGGAGGAGTCGTGACCTTCAACCACTTCTCGCGCTGTTGCAGCGTACGCAAGTACTCCCTTCTCCAACGCTTCCAGAATTCACCACGTAAACGTTGGATCATTTGAAAACGGGAAGTTCTATTCGTGGGAATAGACGTACAATCTGGAACAACTGATGTCGAAACAGGTTCCAACGTTAGAAAATGTTCGGGAGTGAGCGCAGTAAAATCCTCACAATCGGCGGAAATCGGAAAGAGGACGGGAGTTGAGTACTGATTCGATTAAAGTGAGAAGGGTGTAAAACTCCTCATACGTTAATATTTGGTCACCGATCACCTTATTTAGATGACCTTTTACTGATTTTATTCCGGCTTCGCTAAGTCCGTTAAAATGCGGTCCACTAGGTGGAGAAAACTTGAATTCAATATTTTCATGATGTGCGGCAGATTTCATCAAAGCGAGCTGTTTTGCAGCCCCAACATGATTCGTGGCATTATCACAATAAATAACAGAAACCCGGCCCCGTCTTGCTATGAAACGCTGAAGAGCAGAAAGAAATATTTCAGCGGACAAATCACTGGCTAATTCCAAATGTATCGCTTTCGTAGCGCAACATATAAATAAGCATTGATAAGCTTTAACACTCTTCACACCTCTATGCCTATTGAGGGTTATGTAAAAAGGACCTCCAAAATCCAGGCCGACCTGTGAGAACGGTTTAACTTGCTCCACCCGAGAGTTAGGCAAGTTGCCCATAGGGGGCTGAAAACTTCTAGGCTTAGTTTTCCAACATCGAATACACTTCGATAAAACAGAATTGACAGACCGTTTGGCCGACAAAATCCAAAAATTTTGTGTTATGAGGTATTGAGTAGTACGATTTCCTGTGTGAAAGTATTTTTCATGATAATGTTGAATTATAAGTGTCGTGAGGCAAAAGAATTGGATGTTTTATTTCAATCGACCTCCCACTCTCAAAATACTATTTGAATCCAAAAATACTTGCAACTTTCTCAAAGGCCGAGAAAATTCTTTATTGTTCAATTCGTCGTGAAAATGGGTATGCTGCGTAAAACGAGCTAAAGTTTGCGTTGCTTTATACAACTCGAATAAAGTAAACGGACCGAAACGTCTTTCTTTATGGCGAACATTGTGTAGGAATCTTAAAATGTAAGCGACTATTCGTTGTAATTTGGAGAAACTGGAGATATTTTGTATTAGATTATTGAGAAAATGATTTGGGGGTGGAACCGTAATTAGAACGATTTTTTTTTCTTCTTCTGAAGAACATAATATGTCCTCAAATGCCGGTGGTGGAGTCGGATTGAATTCCTGCATGGTTCGAAGGCTTGGTGGACCGTCAAGCCACGCGGAATGAGACATGAACGCCAAAAGTAAAACACCCCTAGAGGCAATGTCGGCAGGGTTGCTAGCAGAATCGATACAACCCCAACATTCGGAACCAAGTTTTTCCTGTATGAACGATACCCTGTTGGCAACAAACGTTTTCCAACGATGCGGCGAACCCTTGATCCAATGCAAGGCGATTTGTGAAACGGACCAAGCATATAATTTTGTGAATTTCAAGTCGGTGCTATAAACCTTCAATGCGTAATCAATTAATTTTGTCAAAAGGACAGCGGCGGATAATTCCAAACGTGTAACGTTGATTCGTTTAATAGGAGCGACTTTGGATTTACTACATAAAAAATGAGTTGAAACTGTATCAATTTGAAAACTTCTCAAATATATTACACAAGCGTAACCAGATTCACTAGCGTCATAATATCCATGAAGCTCACAAACAACTGCTTGTGGGAATGAACCATTCGGGTAATCCGTAATTTAGCAATTTGAGGAACTTTCGTTCGATATTGTTCCCAAGCCCTAGCGATATCTGATCTGGAGGAGGCGCACTATCCCAATCACTGCCCGATAACCACAATCTCTGAATAAGATATTTTATATAAAACGTTAGGGGGGATGAAAATCCAAGAGGATCATATATTCTAGCGAGTTCACTTAACAACACGCGTTTGGTGCAATCTCGAAAAGGTGAAGGTGTTATGCAAAAGAAAAAACAATCTTGGCGTGGATTCCATTGGAGTCCTAATATTTTCAAAGACGAATCATCAGGTTCACTGATCCGGAGTGGATCCATTGATAAGTGATCAATAGGTAATTTGGAGAGAACAGCCAAATCATCGCAACACCATTTACGTAGTTCAAATCCTCCTCGCCCCATAAGAGAAATTAAATCCATTGATAAGTGATCATTAGGTAATTTGGAGAGAACAGCCAAATCATTGCAACACCATTTACGTAGTTCAAATCCTCCTCGCCCCATAAGAGAAATTAAATCCGAAACGCGAGCTTGGGCTTCTGAAAACGTTTTTACAGAAAATACAAAATCATCAACATACGAATTTCGGTGTATTATCTCAGCGGCGGCGGTTATTCTGTACCTTCGTCCTCCGCAAGTTGGCGTACAACTCTCAGGCTTAGGAATGGACTACAATTCAACCCATAAGTTACAGTGCAAAGTCTGTAGTCTTGTAGAGGTTCATTGGGAGAGAATCTCCAAATTATTCTTTGATAATCTTGATGAGACTTTTCTACCAAGACCATACGGTACATTTTGCGGGCGTCTCCACACAGAGCATAGGGGTTGTAACGATAATTCGTTCCATTCAAGTAAATTTAACAATTTCATTTAAATCATCTTAATTTGAATGGTTTAGGAATTGTCAATTGTTATACGCTTCCCTACTCTTATAATTATACTTTCATTCCTCTCGTCATCACAAGTAGACCAACATGTATACTCAAATACCAAACATTTAATTTCAATCATTATTTCATCTATTCCGCTACGCGCCATCGGATCTTTAGTCACTGCTAGTTTCGGAGGGCGAATCAGATAGAGGATTAGTTGGTCTTGCGCGAAGGAAAAAAAGATGAGTTTCGGACGCGAAACACGGGGACTCTCTCTCTTGGTTTCCGGCATCGGCCACGGAAGGTTTTGGTTGAGTGAACTTGAAAAACATTATCTGGTAGGACATCTTAAATTGTTTATAATCTCTCTATTGGATTTAACAGATTAGTTCCGGTTAAGTATATCGTTATTCCTAAATAATTTTGCTTAATTAGCATGAGATTGCTTTATCAAAGTACATATATTTGCATGATTCTGGTATCGCCATACTGCATGGTTTGAAGAAAGATTAATTTCGATTGTTCTATTAGGGCTATTAGCCATCGTTCAATTTCAAAATCATTTTCATAATTCAGAGGTCCTAAATTGACTCTTTAATATCATATTTTTGGTTATTTCCTATTTTCACATTTTAGAGGTTAAAATCCTGTATTTTCGTTTATTTAAATAATCACTAAATAATATAAAATTTTGAAGCTCTTAATAGAGTCAGGATTCATCGAATAAATTATTTGATAACATATTTTTGTCAAAATTAAATTTTGAGGAAATTATACCTGTGGAGAGGTTAGAATTTGTATTGTTGAAATCAGTTTCTACGCCTACCAAATTTCAGGTACCAGATAATTGGTAATTAATTCGTAATTGATTCCTGTGGAGGACTTCCACCAACCTGCAGTGTGACAATACTATTACCGCCAGGACGTAGAGTTGAACCTTGTAGAGGAGAAGCGGGTTGATTGCTTGTGACTTCCAGGCAGCACATCATCAGAACAATTCTTCAGGTGAGCATTTCGTTCTGTACTGCTTTGTTCAGTTCACTTATTATCTTTGAGAAATAAATGCTAGCTTGACAGAATTTCTTCTCTGGCCTGTGGAGTTGCACCACACTCGACCACGATTCTGCCTATGTAGGCGAAAGCACTTATTTCTGCTTCGTAGACAAGGGTATCGTCTCTTGGTTCAATTGTTTGTTCATTACGATTATACTTGATCAGATCTCAGTAACCTAAGTATCTTGAAGGTCTACCAGGTAGTGTTTCTTTTCCGTCAACCAAACGTGCACAGCATTGACTTATCTGGCATAGTTTGCATAGGATTTGCCACCCTATTTGAAAGTCAGAAACCATTGAGCATATTTTCTTTGAATTCAGAACCAGTATTCAATCTTTGCGAAGGACTTGCCACCTTCTATTTCATTTTTTTTATCTCTACCTTACCGTTTCTCTCCTTTCTTCTCGAAAGGGTAAAATTATCATTTATAATTATCATTTATTTAGTACTCTTATGGTACATCAAAGTATCTATCATTATTGTTTATATAGTACCCTTCTGGTACATGTATTTCTGATAAATTAACATTTTATCAAGGATATTTCTTTATCTTTCCTTCCATATTTTTGACAGTTCATTGGAGGAATTTTCAATGTTATTTCTTGAATAATTTCAAGCTTAAATTTAAATATTATAAACTTTTAATAACTTCATAAATATTATTATTATTACTATTCCATAATTAATTATTCATTTTGTTTGAATAATATTTGCTTCCCTTCTATAATTTTTTGTCTTATCTGGAGAAATTATCTTATCTAGAATTGTATAATTATTATAATTTTGTGAGAATATTATCTCTCTAACATAATTTAACCAAGCAGTCAGAGTTAAATGTTGTTATTTTTTCTTAACTCTGAGTTAAATTATTGAAATCTTTACCTTAAAAATTCAGAATATAATCTTGAGGTTCTAAGGATATCCTTGTCCCCCACAATATTGTTATTATCAACTCTGATTCCTTTCGTCTGCTTCGCATGCCTTCGAGGAAGCCATACACTGGATTAAGGACTGGTAACCATTAGGAGATCCCATAGTTGTCCAACACAGATCCGAGGGGCTCAATTCTAAGTCAAGTCAAGTTAACTGGCAATCTTCGTGAAGACCAATCAACAATAGTAAGGTCGAAGTCCATACGAGACAAGCACTAGGTCTCTGACTGACTGAGCCAAAGACAATCCAACCACAACTCGTCGTAGGGATCATCTACGCTAAAACCAGCCTCCAGGTATTATCCAACAGGACCATCTTCGGTTGAATCAGATTTGTTTTCAAAAGTGTAAATATTCTGAATTTATAGCCTTCAGCTTTATAATTTATAGCCTTCAGCTTTATATTTTTATAGCCTTCAGCTTTATATTTTTATAGCCTTCAGCTTTATATTTTTATAGCCTTCAGCTTTGTATTTTTGTAGCCTTCAGCTTATTACTTGTAGCCTTCAGCATTTTAATTTTGTGGCCTTCAGCCCTTGTAAGTTTTTTTCTTATAAAATAAAGTTGTTAATTGTTTCTTGCTTATTTATTCTGCCTTCACACTTAAGCTAGATACAATTTTTCTTATCTTCGGTTTTGTCTTTTGCAACCTGGCGCCCAGATTATCTGAACTAGTCAGGTCAACTGGTGCCCTAATTGTTAAGTAGTAAAAAAAAAATCTGTAGTATGCTATTGAGCAATCATTAGTTGAAACCTACCCACACCCTAACCGAATCAATCTGAGCAGCCTATCAGCATAAGTGCTAACTTTCATAATTTTAAGGATTTATTCCAAATTTGCAATTTGAAATTTTGTGAGGTTACAGGGTGTAAACGAAATTGAAATAAAATACTCATCAGATCTTGTTGGAATTTGGGTCCAACAAATAAATAGTCATTTAACGATTTTTGATTCGCTAATTTAGCTGAAGCATTAAATACAACCCGTAACTTTGTACAGGTGCTCTCTGGCTTCAATACACAGTGATGTACAAAATAATACGATTTGGGGGGAATATCTGTACTTGATACGCGCTCCATATGAGCTAATTTCAAATATTCGCGCATGAATCCACAATATTGTGAATACAAACTTTCATTTTTTACCAAGCGGCGTCCAAGAGACAGAAATCGATTTATCGCGAGTTTGCGAATTCCTGGAAAGATTGGTGAGGGTTCTTTGAATGGAAGCGAAACTATGTATCTGCCCGACATATCTCTATGATAATTTTCAGTAAACATGGATTCACAGATTGTATCTTCAGGGGACAAAGAAAGTGCATCCGGTACCGATTCCACATCCCAAAATTTCTTCAGGATATTTTCCATCCGTATCTCATAATTAATTTGACAGTATATGACAATACTGGTGGATGCGAGGAATTTACTCGTCCAAGCATTACGTATCCAAAAACGGTATTTATCGCTTCGGGTTGCCCATTCAAGCCCGCGATTTTATCATTTAAGATGATTTTCGAAAAGATGTCCGCTCCCAACAACACATCAATGTGTGCAGGTCTAAAAAAATATGGATCAGCGGGTTTAAGGTTTGCTGTGTGATTCCAAGAGGAAATACTGATTGATTGATTGAGCGGAGTTCGGAGGATGGGATGCGGCATTTGAAAGCGGAAGAGCACCGTTTATAGCAAGCGGAGGAGCGGCAGGATGTCAACTCGTGAGAACCACTTAAACAATTGAAGCAAAGGCCTGAATTTTTACAGAAATTATATTTTTCCGTTTGACTTTTACTGGCAAACGCAGGACATGTATAGAGAGCATGATTTTTTTTGCACAATATGCAAGTAGATGATGGCGATTTAATTGCGAAAAGCGAGGTTGTGCGGTAAGTGGTATTGTGCCGCATAGGAGAAGGTGGCGATTGTTTTGGCGTAAACCTACTGTATTTGGAGCTCTTACGTCATCTCGAGAGCTACTCAAAGTTTCTAAAACAGTACAATGTTGATTCAGAAAGTCAACGAGTGATGCAAAGGAGGGGACCTTCGTTGATTTGTGTGCAAGTTCAAAAGCGGTAATAATTGGTTTATCAAGGCTTTGGAGCAGCATCATCAGCAATAAAAAATCCCATTCTCCAGTCGGAAACCCTAGAATCTTGAGTGCAGCTATATTTTCAGAAAACGTTTCGAGGAGCTTTCTGAGTGCAAGTGGATTATCAGAACTGATTTTTTGGATATTCTCAATTGCTCGATAATGTGCCTGCGCTCTGAGGCGGGTATTTGAATAGCGTTTGACCAGCGTATCATATGCGATAGAGTAATTATCTGCAGTGAGCGGTAAAGTGCGAACAAGGCTAAGAGGCCCTGCTTGTAGCGAGGACAACAAATAATTGAATTTCTCCACGTCATTAAGAGATGTGATATTGTGTACTAGGGCATTGAATAAGTCGATATAACTTTGAAACATTTTATACTCTCCGGAAAACCTAGAAAGTTCGATTTTTGGAAGTCGAATGTGTGATGTGTGCATTGTTTGTCCTACGGTGGTGACATTGAGCGCAGTATTACTATTAGTATCGCTCTCAAATAACTCGATATAAGTGGCCTTTATTTTATAGTAATTACTAAGGAAGGCTTCACGCAACTGATTGTCGACGTCGGCATCATAGTGTTCGTCAGCTATAAGGACTGCGACAACATTAGAATGTTGCTTAAGGAATTCATCGTAAACATCTTGTAAATCATCGACTCGAACCTTGAAGAGAGTTCTAACCGTTTTTTCTTTTTTAGCCCTTCTAGCTAAGTTCACAATAACATTTATTTCACCGATACAAGTATTTCTTAACGTTTTGTATTTCTTTTATTTTTTCCAATTTTGAAAAAAGGTGCCTAATTTCACTGAACTACAATCAGCTGAGCGATGCTCTATTTATTCAAATTTTTTGCAATGGGTTAGTGACCCTGGCGAAAGATATGTCAAGAAATGAAATCTATCACTTTTTGCAAGTGTACGACAACAACTTAAGTGATTCTAGGATCAAACCAACGAATGAATTATTAGGAGCATGCGCTGAAGGTACTTTGGAACAATGGCTGAACGCTTTCGTTAAATTTGACCGAAATTTGAGGTAGTATCATCAGGTGGATGCGGTTATGGGAAATTCATGAATTTTGCATGAAATTGTCCTGAACTGTTGTCAGAAACACTTTAGCAATGTTGACTCGCGACTTGAGAACTATCCAAGAATGAAACGAAGAGTGCGAGCAATGTGATTCTTAGCGGTAAATTACACTATATGTTTTCTCCTTCAACTGAAGAGATAATCGGGTCAAAAGGAGCAATGTTAAGGCTCCGATAGCTTTTGAAATGGTTGGGAAAATGGACTGTATACTTTATAGTAGTTGAATGAGAAAAATGCATTAGCGGAAAAGTAATCTAAACGACAGCACTAAACGGCTTACCTCAAGCTGGAGTTTTCCTTCTTATGACAAGGGGCCCCTGTTGTTGAAGCGGAAGTTGCACAGCGACACGTTGTTGCGGAGAGACACTAAATCCAAACTTGTTGCAAACACAAAACGAAACTAGAACAAATCATATAGATAGGCAGGTATAGCGGGTGTTCATTTTATATGCGACCTAATTGTGTGTCGGTTCCGAAATGAATCTGTTTCAACTCAGTCCAGTGGCGCAGGCGCCGTCTAGTGCAGATGGCGCGCATATGAACAAAAAATAAAAATAACAATGAAATATACAGACCAGTTTGGATCTCTAACATTTCTGCCTGGCAAAAATGCAAAAATTGCATTTTTATTTAATGAGAAACTAGAAAACATGCCCTCAGACATCATGCCTAAAACTATCAACCTTCCCACGTCCTACACTGTGGTCTTCCCCGAAAGAGAAGACTGGGTTCAGAATGAAACTGACCTATGTAGGGCAAATGAACGTTGATTTACCGATGGTTCCAAAACATTGGAAGGTGTCGGAGCCGGAATATACGGGATAAACCCAGTAGTGAAACGCTCATTCAGTATAGGTAAATTAGCTACGGTATTCCAGGCAGAGGTATATGCCATTGAAATGTGTGCAAGGGAGCTGGAAAATCGACGCCACACACGAAAAACAATAAAAAAAATTTCAGACTGTCAAGCGGCACTGAAAGTGCTTGAATCCAATTGCTTCAAATCCAGAGCAGTATGGAACTGCAGAGAAACCTTAAACCGACTGGCACAACGCAACAACGTTAACCTAGCCTGGATACCAGGTCAAACGGGCCTAGAAGGAAACGAAATAGCGGACGCCCTAGCAAAAGGGGGGGCCGAAACAACGTTCACTGGGCCAGAACCGGTAATCGGTATAGCACGTAGCACTGCCAAGAATGTCATAACATCCTGGGCTGACAACAAAAGACTGGAGTACTGGCGTAATCTACCGGGCCTAGCCCATTCCAAAGCATTCATTGCTTGCACAAGAAAAAAACAGGACTCTGACAAGCTGCTAGAACTCAGTAGAGCACATCTCAGAGTTATAGTAGGTTTGCTCACTGGCCACTGCAAACTCAAACACCACATGCATAAAATCGGACTTGCACAAGATGCAGAGTGCTGCCTATGCATGGAGGAGGATGAAACGGCTAAGCACATTTTATGTACATGCCAGAACCAGATTTTCAACATTTGGCAATACAACAGTAAGGCCAGAGAACCTGGTAAATTGTTCTCCCAACGTACTCCTCAATTTCGTTAAGAGATTGGATATACTGGGAGAAATATAACCATAGGGTGAGCCACAATAGGCCATTGGCCGCAGTGGAGGGTCTGATATGGAACCACTCACGTTCAAACCTAACCTAGCTATTATCAATAGCTAGCAAAGAATATAGGGAATATAGAGTATAGTAGAGAGAATGCAGTTATTTGAATTCAGGCTGAAACTTGGAGAATACGTATTAATCCGAACTAAGAAATGCACTGTTGAATAGTGGGAACTCACAACCAGATAATAGATAGTTTTTTTGCTATACAATGATAAGAGAAAACCCACTCAGTTACAGGAATCGATCAAATGCAACGTTGAATCAAGGAATATTTTTCTGTATTTAAAAAAAAATGATTAAACTTTCGATTTGTTAATATTTTTTAAAGAATATATTTTTATGTTCACAATAATTATTGTGACTTCATCTGTTCACTGCCAATTCCCACAATTGTGAATGTCCTGTGAATCCTCAACAATGTCCTGTAAAGACATGTACAATATAACTTCAAGCTCGAACAAATTGATTAGTGAAGTGAAGTTATGAATGAAAAGGGATATGACAAAAAATAATACGTACATTTATTTTCAATAAACAAAGTATACTAATCCAACATTTATTCACATGTATTTCGCTAAAAAATCTCAATATCAACATTACATCTTTTTCCAAATGCGAATATGGAGGAAAACACAATTCAGTAGGCTCCTTTCACGAACGGTAAACAGAGGTTTTCCTTAAGGCATAAAGCCTGCAAAATTTCAAAAAGAACACCAATTCTTACCTAAACTTTCACAGTATTCTATGATCATTACATAATATTTCCTTTCGTAGCAAACCAGAACATAAAAAAAAACTCATTTAGAATAGATTGAGCCAATATTATAACAATATAATTAATATAATATGGTTTTTTTAATATTTACCATTATTGGTTGTGATATATTTACTAGATTCGTCTGGTGCTTCCTTGGAGTGCACACCGACTACCTGGAGTGACGCTATAGGTTTTCCTGGTTTTCAGACAGCTGAAAAGTAAATACACCATCAAAAATCAGGAAGTCACGCCGAAGCGCCACGGCAAATAATGATAATAGCCATCTCCCACCCAGACAGGCTAAGCTATGTTTCTATAAGTGTTTATGAAGTGTTATTATTAGTATTATATAAAATCATAATTCAGCCAAAATGAGGTACTGCCTGGTATTGCACCAATTGTACTCATGAATTAATATTGATTCAATGCATTTTTCAGTTTTACCTCCTAAGATGAATAGTGGAATCCATCATATAATCTCTACAAGTGACTAGTTATCGTCGAATGAATTCATTATTATTCAATTTAAGTTTGTTCCTTGAACCAAAATTCATCACGTTAGTGTTGTAATCCATCGGGGTAAGTTATCATTGATCAAATATTCAAATATACACTCAAAATAAGTCCTCACATTGAATAAAGAGTGCTAAGTGCAAACTTATTCAAACCAGCAGGATTTGTGTTCACATGAAGATTTTACAACTGATATCCAGAACAAGTGGTTTCGTGTTATGAATTTTAAAGCTTCCACCTAAAAAGAATCTGCATACTCTATAACTACTTAACAGGTGTAAGAGAATGCACTTTATAGCATACAACTTCATAATTCCATGGAAAAAGTCATAAAAAAGTTTTACCTGCTTTTATTTCCTTCATTGCATCACCGTTTTATTTTCATTAAAGTAGTTAAAAGTTGTAATTGTATGCATTTTATTTCTCGATCACGAGTGGAATTAGCTCGAGTTTAAAATGAAATTGATTTGATAATGGTAGCAAAATCCTTCTCTGGGATTATTCATACCACGAGGCAGAATATGGAACAAATATCCCACAAAAAGATTCTTTATGACTTCAAGTTTTCAACATGTCTAAAAAACGGTGTCAACAGTACCTAGTTTATGGAAAAGATGCATCTAGCGAGCCATTGGGAATTTATTAATCTTAGTTGGAATATGTATTCCATTCTTGTTTCACTATTGTTGAAGAGATCTCTTTCCTAAACCCGAAATAAATGTATAAACTTTGCGTTTATTTTGTTCGAGGACATTTCTGCCGTCCTAAGTAAAAGCTATCTACTATTTTGCTTAGAATTCTGTAGATCCGACCTTCTTACATACGAAATTCTTGAGCTTTCGTATAAACCGTTAAGTTTGGCTTTTTAAACCAACTATACTTCATCTTTGTTTGGTAAAAAGCAAAATTTATAAGTTTTTAAACCTACAGAATCTTATATTACGATATTTATATCTTTTGTAGATACGGTACTTTTGCTTAGGGCGGCAGGTTTAGGCCGATTATAAACGTTCACATTTACCGTATAATATATACGATTCTGTGATAAAAAATTGTGTTACTAGTGAAAATTGTATTTGTTATTATGTTCACAATATTTGTTGTGAATATTTGTATCCGCCTTATGAAAGAAATTCTAGTAGGTTTCGGTCATTTAAGTATTTTCCCACCCAGCCATATTTGATATTCACAATATTTCTTTTATTTGTCTGGTATATATTGATTATAATAATAATAACTGATAATCAACATTCATTTAATTATCATATACTTAACTCTCACAAGTTTTTTGCTTAAATTTGAAATTTTCCACTTTCAAGTAAATTCACCTCAATTTGTATTCATAAAAATCATAGCAGAACTGATTAATTCACCACAGTAAATTCACCTCAATTTGTATTCATAAAAATCATAGCAGAACTGATTAATTCCTATTTATCAAAATAGAACCATCCACTACAACCATTTTCCACAAATATTTTCAGTAAATCAAAGTGCCTTATAACGAAATGACGTTCAATTTATGGGTTATCTACAGCAAACTAGGGCATCTAGAGTTCTAAAATGCATGGACTCTTATGGCAAGCTGACATCAGTGTAGGCCAGGTGACGTCATGTAGGCCAGATGACATCACTCATAGTTGGTGGCGAGCTGGGGGAAAGGCAGATAAAATCGCCGAATTGGGCCATCCTTGAAGTCTATAATCGTTGATCAGAACCCGCAGGGCGCTCCATTACACCAAGCCCCTGAAGACACAACAACTGGAACAGGACCCTGTCTCAGGTGGAGAGAAGGGATACCACCCCTCTGATTGAGCGACGCATTCACAAGATGGAAGCTAAGATCAAGTCGGCGAGACAACACGCGTCTCATATCCACTGTGGTGGACTACGCGGCGGCCAATAAGCCCTTCACGCCCACAGTGCGGCTAATTGCCTCAAGTTTAAGACGAGCGCACCACACACTGAACCCAAAACGTGCTGTTTGCCATCAAACAACACTGTCTTGATAGGAAACGGATGCTAGTAACTGCAGGAAAGTCACTAGTGAGGCAGGCGAGAAGCATCGCGAAAAACATGAAGTTCCGCGATATACCTTCTCGCCTATTCTAAGAGCCTCCACGTATTGTGGATAACCCGCCAGCGGCTGATCGGGTAGAAACCTTCTGGAAGAACATATATGAGTTTCCGCAAACCCTCAACGTAGACACTCCAGCCCTAGCGCAGTTCGAAGCTTTCTGCAGGAGGCTTCGTCAGCCTAAGCTCAATGAACTGCGCAATCTGATAACTCCAGAAGAAGTTCAACGGGCCCTCAAAGGCTTGAAGAACTTTACTGCTCCAGTGTCCCTGATGGGCTTAATAACTATTGGTGGAAAAAAAATTATGTACCCACCACCATCTAGCAAGAGCAGCAGATTTTAGATTGGTTGGTCGAGGGGCGAACCGTGCTAATCCCCAGATACGGAGATTTGTCCGATACGAAAAACTACAGACCGATAACATGCTTTATCCGCATCTTATACATGCGAATACTCTCCGCAGTTGAGCCGGTGTATGAACGGATATATGAGTTACAATTCGAATCTTGCAGTGTGTTTGGTTCAAAGATTCGAACTTGTTTATGGTGGTTAGAACCTCTGAAAGACTTGTTGGATTACCAAGTCACACTTTCAATTACACCTGATTGAAAATATATTGTTTAACTAATGGTTTTATTGAAGAGAGCTTATAGAAACAACAACATCTAGAGAATAATTCTAACAAACGTTCTTAAACATGATCAGCTATTTATATTAATAAAAATGATGATTCAGTAACCCGAACATATTTGATCGGAGAGATAAAGGTCGGTATGGATGGAAATTTCCAGTACGAAGAAGAACCATCGGCAGGAACAGCGTCAGCGACAATTCTTCGGAAGGGAGTCCAGGCGCGGCTTAGCTATCTGGTCCGGTGGAACTATATGGGCGGCGTCAGGACGATACGGTACCATATGTGTAACTTATGAGCGAACAGGGGCGAAGAAGGAGAACCTGCTGATCGACAGTGTCATCACGTAGAACTCCGTGCAGTATAAGTGTA
Source organism: Chrysolina americana (assembly GCA_958502065.1). Classification (NCBI taxonomy): domain Eukaryota; kingdom Metazoa; phylum Arthropoda; class Insecta; order Coleoptera; family Chrysomelidae; genus Chrysolina; species Chrysolina americana. The sequence continues at coordinate 70,819,431 of OY293412.1, read as the reverse complement.
ACCTTTCAACGGCTTAGATCGATTATTGCATGGCATTTGATACAACATCGCATGAGCTTATCATGCATTTTGCTCATAAGCCTTGCGGTACCCGATAAAATAGTGGGCTGCATTGAACAGCCGCTTTGGAGGACTCGCTTCACCATAACATCTGGTCAAGTCAGAGTCCAAACAGAGCAGGTCATATTCAGAAAGGGTGTTTCGGGGAGACTCACTCAGCCCATTTCTCTTCTGCATCTCACTATTGCGATTGTCCGTTGCACTATGGAAAACTCGAGGATACAACTGCGGCACCCCCAGCAACCGGAGGCCTAAGGTTACCCATCTGTTTTAGATCAATGACCCCAAACTATATGCCTCCGGAGACAAGGATCTTGATCAGTCCTGAAGGCTGTTGCAAGAGTACAAGCATACTATTGAAATGGAGTTTATTATCAACAGATGTGCCACGGTTCATCTCAAAATAGGACGATGCAAGGAATACGGAGAGGATATTCAGCTCGTAGACGGAAGCATCCTATATCATCTAGATGCCGGAGATACGTATACCTACCTAAATGTGGAAAAACAGCACACCCAAGAAGTAACTACTGTTGAAAATTTTCTCTGTGGCAAGTATCAGCACAAACTCTTGACAGATCTGGTCATCAGAACTGTCGGGGAAGAACAAAGTTGCCAAAATCCTTCCTTACTAATTTTCAAGTTATTCGAGTTAACCCTTTCACTGCGCGAACCGGCCGGAGCCGCATCAGAAAGTGGCAATCGACATGCGGGAACCGTGTTTGAACGCAAGGATTTGCGGAACCGTTAACTGCTGCTCCCGATCGTATACGTTTTGCACTAGATATATACTTACACGATAGTTCTACCCCTAGGCGATAGATGTCCTAGGACAACGTGCAAATTTCATGTGCCTTAAATGCGGGAACCGTTCGGACAAGTTCATGCGCGTTGAAACTTGTCAGTGGAGTGCTATATCACATTTAGTTTTGTTAAGGTTGTAGCTAATTTGTTGAATCGTGTGAATGAAACGATTGTTTTCTATTATCACTTTATACAATTGCTAATTTTGATGATATTCTGTAGATAAGTAGTAGTTGGACAGATAGAAATAATTATCGAATCAGAATGTTACGCCACTGTCTATTCGTAATATGCAGGCACAAGCTGCGGAAGACGTACGCAGCCGCAGAGCCCTCGAGTCAGCCGCACACGGTAGTACACTAAGAAAATATCGCGCCGCAGTGAAAGGGTTAAATTGACGTTTTCGTGAATCTACTTATGGAATATTAGAGGACGGTGTATATATTCATTTATATTCATATTATTATTTATATGTTTCACGATGAATGAATACTCTTTCAGTCATAATGAATTGAAGTCAGTAAACAGAGTCATATGATAAAGTACCCCTATATAATATTTAAGCGATAGTATATCATCAAAATTAAAATTCAAAGAGTTTTCCAAATTCTTAGTTCCTTTCTTGCCGAACATTTTACGATATGAAAATTGGAAAAAAAACTGTATGCATACTTTGTTCAATCAATTATTTGAATATTAACAGACTCCCACTGAATGGAGTTGAAAAATGTATCAACACTTTAACAGTGCTAGGAGTCACACGTTGAAAGGTATGACCTTGTTAATCCTTGGCACGCACAAGTTTCGACTTCTGAGGGCTGTCGTTCGTAGAGGGACGATAGCTGCTTAACGGAAAAACCAATTCGAATAACAAAAACAGCTAGAAGGTGCAAATAAAAAAATAATGTGTTAAAGAAAAATAATATTATAGAATGGTTTATTAAAAATCTAATTTGGAAAATCCTCAACACCATTGAACATGACATAATCGAGAATAATAATAACTATTTGAAAGAACGAAACACAAATTTGAATCAGACATTACCATTTTGTAATCTGAACATGTGCTTTCGCAAATTAATTTTTTCCCAAGTTGTATCATTCTGTTTGAAACTTGGGAAATAAAAAACAAATAGTTTTGTCGGATTGAAAATTATGAGTAAATTACGAGCTAAGGCGTGGTGCTGTAGGTTTCCCTACAGCTGAAAAGTGAATACGCCACCAAAAACATCAGTAAGTCGCTCCGAAGCACCACGGCAAATAATAATTATAGCCGTCCTCTACCTGTACAGGCTATGCCTTCGGGTACACATATTTTCGATTGCCAGTTGGTGGTTGATACAGGAAGTGTTGCAAAGTATATTCTAGTAGAAAAACTCTGCCAGGCGTTGAATAGACGTGATTCGGCACTCGTATGGGGCTGTTGAATTATTTCTGTTCGACGTTTGCCGACAATCCTATAAGAAAATATGCGAAAAACTGGATTATTTTTATAATCGATTCATTTTGGAATATATCTAAATGATTCGACTAAGATTTTCAAAGAAATTAACTGCAGCAGAATTGGATTTTGAAGTAATATAAATCCTCGGATTCATACATTCTCCGATTGACGTTTCACAAACCAAAATGTTGAAACATTCACAAATATGTATATCGGTACCATCACCGATTTTACATACGTCGACCGATAGTTTAGCGGAATGATATTCGGAAATATTCGAATTGTATCAGATTATGTAGGCAGTAGAAACGTATTCCGTCAGACTGAGCCCTGTGGCAGTGTTGTCGGCCCTTGCAATTGGAAAGCAAATCAAGAAATTGTTTATATATGCGAAAAATGTATGTACCATGGGAGAGTGATATGGTATTCAACAAACATCATTTTACAAACGAACTTTTGATCTTGAACACTGATTGTATCGACATAAGAAAGTATTCAATATATCTCATATCAACTGAGGTTAATTGGATTGATTATTCGACGAAATTTTGTATGCTGAATGTAATCATTGAATTCAATCCAATGATAACAACTCTTTCAAATTGTGCCAGTATTTATACTCAAAAACAAGGTGCGTTACATGGCTTTTGTTCGATGGCGCGTGATATTGAATTGTCCAATTTGGTCATGGTCTACAGACTCGAATCTGATAAAATCCGGATTTGATCGATTCCGAATCTGCGTAAGTACGCTTCTGCTGGTATTCCGTTTCTGTTAATGAACTATTTGGATGGAATAACTTTTGATAATTTCGAAATACTTCGCATTACTGGTTTATATTTTTCCTAATGTACAATTTTACTGTTATGCAGTCTGCATTTTAATGTTATGAAAGTGCAATTTCAGTAGCAGAATCATAATAAATACAAAGGTAGATGAAAAATTATAAACGATTACAGAACTCCTTATTCCTAAAAGAAACATCTGAGAACGAAGTGAAAATTTTGATTACCAACCTGAAGAACAATAAAGCTCCTGGATTTGATAACATAAGTGCAAAATCTCTCAAATGCATTGTGAATGTTATTTCAAGACCCCTGACACACTTATTCAACTCAATCTTGAGCCAAGGTTATTGGCCTTCCCACTTCAAAATTTCAGTAATAAAACCGATATACAAAAATTGTGACAAACTGTAATAATTATAGACCGATATCTCTAATTTGGAACCTTGAAAAATACTTGAAACTATTATTAAAACTAGAATTTCAGAATTTTTCAACAAATATGAGATCCTCTCCCCCAACCAATATGGTTTTCGGGAGTCTAGGTCCACGGACGATGCAATTGAATCACTGACTACAGAAATATATCAAACGCTCGAAAAAATTCAACCCTCATTGTACATATTCGTGGAACTAGCGAAAGCTTTTGATACAGTATGTCACCAGAAGCTTCTCACAAGGCACGATATTGGGTCCTATTCTATTCAACATATACTTCAATGACCTGTACAATGTTGATACAGAAGGATACGTAATCAGTTTCGCGGACGACAGCGCAATTTTTTATTCTGGTGTTCTGGTGCAAACTGGCAACATTTGTTTGACAGGGTTGAGAAAGATTTCCTCAAAATAAAAAAGTGGTTCGATTCGAGACTGCTAACTATTAACTTTGAAAAAATCAGTTACCGACAATGAAAACATCTTCACCATACCTATAACCAAGAACATCAAATACCTAGGAGTCCACTTAGATAGCCACATGAAATGGGACATGCATATAAAAAAGCTCACTTTCAAATTGAGAAGCCTCGTCGCAAAGTTTAAACATATCAAGAAATTTCTTGAAATAAAATTAATAAGAATTTTATACTTTACACTAGTGGAATCACAACTGAGTTACGGGATAATAGCTTGGGGGTGCCTACAATAATCAAATGAATGGACTTGATGTACTTCAGAAATGGTTACTGAGGATAATATACTCAAAAAATCGACTATATTCCAGAGATGGAATTTACCAACTATCAAACGTCTTAGATGCTAAACAATTGTTTTTGAATGCTTTAATTCTACAGCAGAAAAAAGACGGGTCTAAAATTTATTATATTCATACGTATAATACTCGAAAAGGAGACAACCACCTCGCTGTCCCGTTCGTTTCTAAAACAATATCCCAGCGTTCGTCATATTTTCTCAAACCAAAAATATACAATGCAGTTCCCGATGAACTGAAAACGATTAATTCGCTAAGCCTTTTCAAGAAAAAACTGAAAAACTGGATTTTAATCACACCTAGATCATTTTCCCATCAGTTGATAGATATAAAAAATAACTCATAAAATTTTGCATTAGAGTCAGAGGCCAATTCTTCGAAGTTATTCTCTTAGTTCCTAGCGCTAGTCGATCTAGTTTGATTGAGTTTTCTATAAAGAAGCATTGTCCATGCTTACATTTTTTAATGGAAATATATTATATAAGTGTAATAACCCTCTGTCCTTCCACGACAAGCATTTGTTTTTGTGGAATTCCACTTATGTTTATTCATTCACATTGTATTTCTATTCAACATATTTTAAATCTGTAGAAAATATGAATAAATATATTATTATTATTATTAAATTAAATTTCTGATAGGATCCAATCCCTACATTTAGTATAATCTAATAATTTATGTTCCTGCGTTTGTTTATTAAAAACAATTATATGTCGAATATTTTGCTTTTGTGCTGATGTATATGGACATGATGAAAGCAAGTACTCTATCTTGTTAAGAACACTTACTACAGAGCACTTACAATCTTTGCTGTCACCAATATAAGCAAAAAACATCTCTCTAAAGTGTATTCACGTACTGTAAATTGATGAAATAAAACAACCCAAGACGATAGAATAATAAAATTGGAACCTTATATGTCGAAAGTATTCTAAATACCGAACTATCCGTTGAATCATTTATAACCAAAGTGAGAAAAATATTGAAAGATGCAACACAAATTATCCAAATGAAAGTAAAAAGGAAAAAAAAAGCCTTGAATATCTCCATAAAAACCCGCGCTTATCTACATCGAAGACAGGTAGTAGAACCTAACAATCATACACTTCGTTACCAACTGGATAAATTAATTAAAAAGATAACTTAAAGCGGATACTTCAAATCTGCAATCGAAAAGAACACTATCAAAAAGTTAAATCCTGGAAGATGGTATATCGAATTAACTGAGAAATAGGGCCAAAGCTTGAATATGAAAAAAACTTATTTGAAAGAGTGCCAAGCAACATCCCAGAACTATACTTATATTCAACCCATGTCTATTACCGAAATGAAATTGTACCAATATCCGGAGTTAGTAATAAATCAAATGTGGCAAAGAACCGACTAATTTCACTCAAGTTAGTCTTTTCAAGGTTATTGGGGGAGATAATGAAAAAGCGACTTACCTGCACAATCCCCCAAGGGTGGCTGAGGCGTTGTAGCCAAAGGAAATAGTGACCCGTGGGCTCTAGCTTACCGTACATCGACGTTATAGAGGGAAATTTAAAATCTGCCTTCAGTGGGAGCTAAGAAGAGGCCTCGGGGTAGTAGATGTTGTGAGACCGGTAGCCGTCTCTCAGCCTGGTTGAGAACCACCTCTACCTGAGTTTTCACGAGGAGGTATATCGAAGAAACTCGTTGCGGGAAACGGAAAATCTGGTCGTTGTGAAAGCTGAGGAGGAGCCCTCGATCGGGTGCTGCTGGAGTGGATGAATCTCCTACGGCCGCTGCATCACTCGGTCGAGAACTAGCCCTACCGGGACTTCCACGAAGAGGTTGATGGAAGGAACTTACAGTAAGAACCGGAGAACTAGTCTCTAATGAAAGTTGAGGAGGGGCCTTGGATCGGCTACTGCTGGTCTGGTAGCCGGTGATGGATTCATCCGTGGCTGCCGCAGGAGTAGGCAGATTGAAAGAACTCGCTACCTTGAAAAGCACCCACACAAACACACATAGTTTGAGGAGATGGATAGCAAAAAAGGCCTATGGGAGGCTTCTTGCGTGGCTGTAGTAGCGGCCACCCCGCCTCTCTTACTAACCTACTTACATACCTACTAACCTAGACAATATAGTTTCAAACAGATTATACGGAATTGGGGAAAATTGAAGTACCTAAAATGTCATAGCAAACCCCACTTCACAAATACATGCAGCTGTAGACAATCAACAACCATGTTTGGGTGTTTTCGTTGATTCAGCATAGGCTTTTGATACGGTCAGTTATGAATTTTAGCTTAAAAAAATGGAGCTCTCCAGAAACTTCCTCAAAGTAAATGAGGAAATATGTAATCCATGAGCGGTTTTCCGTAGTGTACCACAAGATAGAGTTCTTGGTGCGGTGTTATTCATAGTATATTGAATCTCCCTACCCACTTCAGGAAGTGCTGGAGAAATGGTCTCGTTTGCTGAAGAAACGGCTATCATCTATATTGCTGATTAGTGGGATGATTGAAGGAAAAGGCTGAAGAAGATTTGGTTACAATAAATAATTGGTTCAAATCAAATTTGCTAACGGTAAATTTTACAGAAACAAAAATAATATTTTTTTCTTTATATGAAATCAATCTACCAATATACGATATTTCTTTTGATATACAAAATGTTGAAACCGCCCGTAGTATATGTATGCCCCATTTATTTTATTCCTCATTTTTTCTTTTTAACCATATATACCTTGTAAAATAAGATTATGTTATATATACGTGTATTTTATTTCCTAATTTTTTTTCACCTGTTCTATTCTGTTTTATCTATTTATTAATCAGCGTTTATAGTTTTTATTTTGAATAACACTGAATTGCAGGGAACTCACATGATTAACGTCATTCAGAAAAGTCCACAACCATAATAAAACCCTTACACTAAAGTCGTCATGATTTATACCCTACTTCTTTTTCCCACTGCTTTCTACAATCCTTCTCGTACTATTCTTAAATGTGAATGTTATAGAAATACATATCCTGGAAGGTGACAATGAGAAACCTGCATAAGCGCCTCTAACTTTACGCAAACGAATGCAGAATATAAATTATTTCTTTCGCCGCAGACAAAAATAAAAGTGGCATTTTCTTTGGCTGCACATATTCCATAAAATATTCCGGTCCACTGTATACGCCAAGATGATTGCAAATGTGTACGGAATGGAAATATCCCCGAGAAAACATAGCGCTACACTTCAAATACAGTTGTCAGGCAGCAGGCTCCCAAAAGAAAAGTGAAGGCAGGGAAGGGGGGGAGGGAGTTGCGATCACGTTGGCCGACCGAGAATTCAGAGGGCCTATCTACATAAAAACAGAGACATAGATGATTTTATAACTTCATGGTGATATTTCTCTGAGAATATGTTAATTATCAAAGCAATAATTTACAGTCGACTAAAGCAATGATCATTGAAACGATGAATCACAACCCATTTCGAAGAATAAGTCAACCAGGCTGCACCCTATTGCGAGCTAGGGAAAACGTAGCCCCCACCTATTGAAGTGTGATGCCATGCACGGAACTGATGACTCCAATGGGATTCGAACTGACGCACCTATCACTAATTGGGTTAGGAAGCGAACGCTTTACCCAGGTACCACCAGCACAGGTATCCTTTGGACTATACTCTGGCCATGACATATTTTCAACTTTATGTGTATGGCAGTGGGGAGTCATCTCCAAACTTTCATCATGTGGCCTACCTTCTCAGTTGTGTACTATGCTGTCAAGATTTCTTGATAAATCTCTCTATGTGGTTCTACAAAACATATGAACACTAAGTACCGTAACGGAATGAGGAATGTTCGAAATAATAAAAAGTGACTATACTCACTTAGAGGTATGCAATATCGTAAGTATTCACTTTGAAAATTCAGCTGGACGAGAGTTTCCAACATTTTGGGAACAGAATTAGCATTTCTAAAAATTTCTGCACATAAATTTGAAATTCTACAAATGCAAATGCACTTGTAATTAAATGATAATTAATCTACCGGGTGTTTCACAGTGGATTGAACATTAGAAGTATCTGGAGAACAGAAAAACAGATCAGTTCGAAAATTTGTAGGCGTGGATAATCAAACTTGCTCTGTCCGTCTAAAGTATTTTCATCAATACAGTGTGGCCGCTTGTATCAGAAAGTAGTAGCTACTTTGTTATTTCAAATGGAACACCTCATATATTATATAATTTTTGGAATCTTTATAAGATTCCTTACAACTTTCCTACATAATTCCCTATATCTATATGTGACGATTTCCGAGATAAAAACTATTTTGTCCAATTTTTGTGCAAAACCTGACCATTGAAAAATATAAATTTTTTCCCAATGCAAATTCACAAAATATTGCAATTTGGGTTGTAGCTGGATAAGACCATTAAGTATTCTGTCGATGAACTGGATCTCAGTTTCAGTATACAGGGAGGCTCAGAAGTGAGTTCCTTCCGGGGACTCATGAAAATGACTGAAACACCGTTTTTTTAAATGAAACACCTTGTATATTATTACTTATTTGAAAAGCTGTAACATTTTTCTACTGATATTCTTGTTACATTGACCATAAATGATGAATAAAACCATCAAAACCATATTCGAGTAATTATTTTCTGCCATAGTACTTTTACACCCATGCAACTTGAATAGAGGATGACAATGAAGGAATATTATGTTAGTTCCCTGTCAGAATGAAGTTCATAGCCTACTATCTAAATCACTATCCAATATTTATTTTATTGAAGACGAATTCATAACATAAGTGATCATAATTAACAAACTGTACGAGATAGGTATAGGGGCAGTATACTCAATTGAATTGAAAAATGTTACAGCTTTTCGAATAAGTAATAATATACAAGGTGTTTCATTAAAAAAAAAACAGAGTTTCAGTCATTTTCATGAGTCCCCGGAAGGAACTCACTTCTGAGCCTCCCTGTATGCTGAAACGGAGATCCAGTTCATCGAGAGAATACTTAATGGTCTTATGCAGCTATAACTCAAATTGCAATATTTTGTAAATTTTCATTGGGAAAAAATTGATATTTTTCAATGGTCAGGTTTTGCACAAAAATTGGACAAAATAATTTTTATCTCTGAAATCGTCACAGATAGGTATAGGGAATTATGTGGGAAAGTTGTGAGGAATATTTAAGGATTCTAAAAATGATATAATATACGAGGTGTTCCATTTGAAATAACTAGTAGCTACTAGTTTCTGATACAAGCTGCAACACTGTATTGATGAAAATGTTTTACACGGATAGAGCAAGTCTGATTATCCACGCCCACAAATTTTCGAAATGATCTGTCTTTCTGTTCACCAGATACTTCTAATGTTCCATCCACTGTGAAACACCCGGTATAAAGACAACCAAACAACCAACAACCCAAAGCGAAACATTACTGCATATGTTATTATCGAACGAATTACCTGACTTTCGCGAGCGAATATTTTGTCTGTGATAGCAATTAATAATATTTTTCGACTTGTGATTCAGACAAACCGATATACGGAATTGATAATCATTTACCATGTTATATTCAAATAATTAATTCTTTGTCTTAGATCTGAGGGAGACACGATTAATTGTATTCCCATGAGAACTGATGAGTCATCACAACCCCGTTATATTTTTTTTTCGAACAGGAGGCTCAATGAGGACTTTAAAAACAGAGGACAAGAGGATATCTAGAAAAAGTAAATTTGACTAATAACAGGGAGAGTTTTTGGGAGTTTGTGCTGCGCGTTGAAGACAAATAGAACGATAATCGACAGATATTAGATGATGACATTTTAACGTTTCAGGCTATCGCGGGCCTCAGATAATTATTGTATACTTAACTCAGACTCGTACAAGAATCATTGGTTGGTGATTGATAATGAAATAAATGACCAAATGGAACGAGGATTTTGATATTAGTAATTAGTTTTTCCCTAAGAGAATGAATAGTACTGCTGCTGTAATAAATTTAAGGATGAGTAAGAATTATATGAAAAAATTTGTTGTAACTAGCCACTGGGACTCTGATTTTAAAAGCTAAAATGATGATGATAATGATAAAAATAATAACAGAAAGTGTCGAATACGAGACTGAGTTCATCGGCTGCACGGGTTGCTGCCCTGAATAGGAATACTCCAATTCCTGCCATTATCGCATATTAAGCAGAAATGGAAATCTGAACTCCTGATGACTTTTCAGGATCCATTCAGTACATATCGGCTGCAGCAACTTTGTCTTATCCCGACAGTTCTGATGATCTGTGGAGAGAGTTTTTAACAGTGTGGCGCTGTTCCACCTCTAGGTAAGTATACATCTCTTCTATAGGGATAGGCTTCATGGGGCCTTCTTCAAGAACGTTGATGACCTTGGCTTATGGTAAAACTTGATCTTCGCATTTCTCAGGTCAAGTGGGCTGAAGTCGGAAACCGAGGAATTCATAATGGCTTGCCAAATGGTATCTCCAACATCCTCAAATACCGTAGTAACGCGGCGCTATGGGTGTTGTACTACCATCTACGACTCTCTTGTGGTATTGACGAGACACCGGTGTTGCCTTATGCTCCAGAGGAGCCAGATGTTTTTTTTAACAAACTCACAATAGGAGTGGTGACAAGCTGCCTTTATACCCACCTGGGGTGTTCTGGGCCTGAAATGTCATTTCTAGACCACTTGAAATTTTGTCCTAGATAGAAGACTTCCCTCTAGATACCTACAGAGCCAGTAAATCGCCAAGATCAGCTGAAGAGTAGAAATATTTGGTACAGGTGAGAACAATTTCAATATAGACACATAACGACCAAAATCTTCGACCCTCAGGTGTAGTTACACGGGTGATTTAATAGCATATATGGTAAGTAAACATTTTTTCTACAGACCCTATACAGTCATTGAGTGATCATTCATTTGTATAATTTATTTCATATTATGCCTTCGTTTTTCACGAATAGAATTTTAAAAGTGGTCGGAAGTATGATTTTCAGTATCTACGTTGCCAATTTTTTTTTTGTTTTTCTGTTTTCACCTAATCTCTTTTTGAACGTTCTAACTGTTCGTCCAATACAAAAGAATGATATTTGCGACTTGCAAGAAATGCAGTGGTGATTTTTCCAATTTGGATTACTACCCAAATATTCATTGGAAATATCTATTGAAAGTGACTGCCAAAAATTCTGTGGGTTTTTTACAGAGAAGTTATGCAAATATTTGAAATTTCTTCACAGGTGAAACGAGACCGGTAGATGAACTGGTCTGCAGTCAAATAGGTTATGTGAATAATAATAATACTCCCTCATAAACACTCGTAGAGTGTACCCAAAGGCATAGCCTGTGCGGATAGAGGACGGCTATTATTATTATTTGCCTTGGCGCTCCGGGGCGACTTACTGATATTGTCGGTGGTGTATTCACTTTTCGGCTGTAGGAAAACCCGGAAAACCTACAGCACCACCCCGGTTGGTCGGTGCGCATTTCAAGCTAGCACCAGACATCGGAATTGGCATCTAGGAAACTCACATCACACACGGAAAAAAAAATCCGATACTTAGTATATGATATTCATATACTCACTATCTGAATTTCATATAGCCGGCGTGACAGAAGAACGTACACCTAAGATTATCCGACGAGAGTCACCTGTTCCAAATAAGCTTTGGTATTTCAGAACTGAACTACCTTCATATATTCCTAAACAACCAGTCCCAGAGGATCAGATGATCTTGGCATATTGACCTAGAAGAACCGTTCTACCAATGTAGTAAGCTGGGCATGTGAAAATGAGAATTTGGTTGAATAAAATTAGGTCCCCAAGATTTGATGATTAGTTACCTCTGTCATTCCAGCCCAATATACCTATTATATGAAGGTTACAAGGGAATGCATTTCGAACATTTGTTTTGAATTTATTGTATCGTTTATCTTATCAATTTGAATTTTTTTTTTTTTGATAAATCTGTTTTTTTGTTATTTGAAGAATAATAATTGGATTTTTTGGTATTTCACTTCAAAAAATTACTTTTTATTATATCATTAGAAAGGAATGGTTATGCTGAATAGTACAGGCAAGAAAAAGTTGTATGCTCCTATTTAAGTTATGGACCTACAGAGTATTGTTTTTTTCCCAATTTTTCCAATATTTTTTTTGGCGGCTTTTTATAACGCCGACGAATGAAAATAAAATATCACAGTAGTAGCAACTGTTATCAAGTGACGTATGGTTTCCATAGCCAACTTTTCAATTTTTGGCTTTCATTTTGCTTCCGCGGCCTACTCGGTGAATTTCAATAATAATTTTTTTCTGATCTAGTTTCTGGTTAGATACCAACTTGTGATATGTCATTAGAAAGGAAATTGAATGCTGAATAAAGTGAAAAGAAAAAAAATAGGGTTTCCATTTAAAATAAGAAAGTTGATGTTACTTCCGGTCAGACCGGAAGTTAACTTCGACATGTCAATATGCTCAAATTCTAGCTCTTATGTCATTATATCGACGCTCCAAATTTCACAAACCTACTTCATACAATAACTGAGATATTCCGTAGGCAATACTTCCGTAGCCACCCGGTATACAGTATGTAGGAGTCTGGGGAAACGAACCAAAATCTAGTGCAAGTATATTGTATACATAATGGAAAAAGGAACCTAAACATTGTTTTGAATTCTTCTTTTTTTGTAAGAAATTCACTGGCTTGCCCCATAGGTGCAGCACTGGAATTACTGGTTCAAAGGACACAACATAAACTCAAGAACAAACTCTGAAAATCTGAAAAAAAAAACACCTTTAGCGTATTTGAAAACAAAGTGAATTTGGATTTTTTTAAATTATTTTCATTTGTTGAACGTTCTCCTACAATTTGGTCCGTTTTTCTCGACCCACACTGTATATAGAAACATACAGTGTGGTCCAACGAAAACTTAACATCTCGATTTTCCATTGAGTGGCCACCCAGATCACCTGATCTGGCTCCACTGGACTTTTTTCTATGGGGTCACCTGAAATCCAAGATTTACGCTACCCAGCCTGAGTCACTGGATGATTTGCGAACTCGGATCATTAATGAATGCCGTCAAATTACACCAGAAATCTTGAATAATGTACGTGAACGTTTTCAGCAAAACTTATATTACTGCATGGAAGTGGATGGTGCCCATTTCGAGCATTTAATAATCACAAAAGTACGTACTCTTCCACTACTTTTCCTGTCCTTTCGTTATCGATGGATATTTTGGAGCGAAATTTTACGGTCAGATAGTACACGATGAGATCTTCAAAATGAGGTATCGCAACACCCCGCATCCCTATTCAAAATCAAGGGGTTGTGCTCACCCCCGTTAGGTGGTTGAAGTTACGGGGATGAAAACAGCGGAAAAGTTGTTCCCCCTCGTATTAGAAATTGACGGGTCCGAGCGATTTTCCACATTTTCATTTTAAAGCCGGAAAATCGAGGTGTTAAGTTTTCGTTGGACCACACTGTAGGTATGATGGATGAATGTAACAGAAAATAATTTGATCTTCGAAAATATTTAATGAACACTAAACTATTTTAATGACAATTCTTAATTTCCATAGTTGGTGGAATTGAAACAAAGAATAAAAAGGTATTAATTTAAATAAAAACGCACTTTCAAAAAATTCAACTCATTCCGAGTGTCAAAATAATCCTTACAACCGTTTTCCACTGTGTAAAAAAATCCTCGATTCGATGGGGACGGATATTTTTAACTACTCACTAATTCACTTATAGTTTCGCAGGTATTGTGATGATGAAAACATTTCATTTTGCTGGGTCTCCAATTGAATAACTTGCTCCTCTTGAGAGTAACTGGGGGTATCAGATAGGGCAATGTGAGTAATGCCACAATGGACGGATCTGTAAGAAGTAATGATTTTATTTCTGTCAAATATCATTTTAAATCAAGGGTGTAAAAGCAGCAACGGTTTTCTTAGCAAATTTTTTTGGCGGAAATTAATTATTCTAATTCTACTATGTACATTTTACAGGGTGAAAAACTACCTCATCCCAACAACACCCCGCAATAAAAAAATCTAGAAAGAGTTGAAATACCTGTTGCTCATGTAAAAACTCACCAATATCGGCAGTGAACTCTACAGCTTTCACTTTTCTGTGTTCAGCTTCTTTCAATATTGCACCGGATAGATTACGCCACTTCAAGTATATTTTGTCGATTTTTTCAGTAAATTTTTCGTTGAAATCAGAATTTATCTACAAAAAATATGATGTTTTATTCAGGAAACCAACATAATATTTATTATACCAGAAATAGATTATTGAAATGAAGGAACTTACTAATTCTGATCCTACATTAGTTTTTAGTGCAGGTACTTCATTAAAAATTTCTTCTATGGGCAGATTCCTGAAATGCCTTTTCCTTATTTCGAAAGGCTGCCCATAGCTCCAAGACTCTAGTTTTTGGTTCCAAAACTGTATGCAGTAGTTCGTAGTTGTTCGTGCCTTGAGATTGGTCTATTTTGGTTTCTGAAAATTTTAATGAAATAAGTTAATTCACCCATTTCCTGAATTGAAGGAATCTTAAATTAAGGAGATTTCAGGTATCACTGAGCCAAACTTACCATCTTCATCTGTGTCTTGATGAGAAAGATATGAACTATGTCCTTTAGATTTGTTTGTTGTGTGTTCTCCGATATCCTCAACAAATTTCGCACATTGTGATACCATTGGTCATCCTGATTCATGGAAGTTGTTATATTATTCACCAATCAACATATTCAATAATGTGCTATACTCACCCAAGAACCGTTGAATGTATTCTTCGTCCAACTTCAACCCTCTCAAAAAGTCCATGATTTCGGATATGTAATGACCACTAATTATTGAGTAGGTAGGTATATCACTCACTGCAGTCCACACGTTACACTCGTTCAACAATTGAAAATGAAATGATTGAAATAGACGCCGGCTGCCGGCCCGACACGCGCCCTAATGATTCGTACATCCCCGTGAAGGTTCGGCGCGAAAATTTTCAGATAGAAATCTATTCTAGAACGGCGGAGAATACCTTCAAATCGCTGAGAATTGTTCGTTCATATGACGAGAATGTAAGGAATTTATGAAATTTACAGTAGAACTGAGCATATATTGCGTTAGCAATGCATTTTAAAATCGCTATGCTAGAGATCTGTCTTTAGACGACGATTTCTAGTAAGATTTATTTTTTTGTCAGTATCTGAAAGGGTTTCTGTTTCTATATAACGTTATATAGCGAATATCGGAATTTCATATACCCGGTATATGATACAGTTTTATAGGACTGTCGTTCTGAGTCATTTTTTTTCGTGCACTTGATTCACAACAAGGCATGTGGCCACCTAACCATCTCTGACCAGACAAGAGTGGGGTGTTTGAAGATGATATCTATTATTTGTTCTTTGCTATTTACTGACACATGTATTCGGGAGCTATAATTTTCTGGATAAGATAAATATGACAGTTGCAAACTCTGAGTGATATATAACATATATACTCATATTTCAACTCCGTTTTGCGTGCCGTTACCGCATTTCTCTTCAATGGAATTTGCGTTACTCAACACAATGAAATAATTTAGGTATTATTCAGTATAGTTCGAAATTTGGAGACCTATCAATCAACAGAAAGCTAAACTTCTTGTGATATTACTTTGATCATAATGTATAATTCATTCTGTATTTTTGTGGATTTCATAACTAAAGACAGTAAAATTGGTATTATTTTTTCCTGAAACGATTGAGTCTCGGACTCATGTTCTTGAATGTTTGAGTTTGTTTTAGACCCATCACATCATTTGTTGAACGAGCAGTAATTATGATACCCAACCTCTATTCCATTTACAAATATCATGTTTCTAGAACTTTCATCGAAATGGGTATTTACATTCAAAACAATAATTCCATCCGAATCTTCAGCTATCGATGATTCAAATTTAGATTCTCCATAAACCAACTCGGGATTATGGAACAATAGACTATTATTTGATCGTTTGTTACCCGTTCATAAAGAACCTTTTATTATTACCCCTGACCCTTCCACCCCGTCACCCTCACGTCCAGTAGAATATGAGCACTCTGGCCGTGTTTTATGTCCAGCAGGCCCGCTTCTTTGCTGACGATTGCTGAATAAACTAGGTAACAGTCTGCTGCATTAAAACTACTATAGAAGACCATTTGATATGTGAGTGGGCTGGATTGGGATGACGAAACCTGCTGAAACGATATTTTTCACGCGTTCGTGTCATATACACTCACATCGGGTTCGATGTGCAACAAATAAACTGAACTTTATGGTGGTGAAAGCAAGCGTAATGTAAAGACAAATGATGTAAGAAGCGGTCTACTTTATAGGTTTTGCTTTGCATCGAAAGAATTACTTTGACACTAAGATAGGTAAAAATTGATTTTTTTTCTCCAAATTGATATAAATTCAGAATTTTCCCTCGATAGAAATCGTACTCATTACGAAATATACAGTATGACTCAAAAATACTGAGCCATTTATGTTCAAAAATTTTGAATCGCCTAGTATGAGATTACAAGTCGTGAATTATTTTCGGTAAAGGTCAGTTCATCATTTTCTGTTACATGTTTCACAGAAAAACATTATCGATGGCCTAAAAAATATTGGTAATCGACTAGGCTTATTTTACTTTGAAGATTACCCTGTAGATAATTGAGAAGCAGGTCACATTCAAGCATTAGAATACTGTTTGGGAATGAATGAATGGAGACTGATAGAAAAAAAAGTTATTGAATCTTCTAATGGCGTACATTTTTAACTTCAACACCCCATATCTCGAGAACTAGTCATAGAATCAATGTGAGTCAATGGACACTTTTGAGGAGGTACTGAAATTTCAAAGAATTTAACCAAAGGCCATTTTTCATAAGATAAGTGCGGGGTCCTTTATTCAAAATTACCATTTGTTGGTAGGTGGGTCAAAATTACATCATCTCTAATAGGTCTATTAATCAAATAAGGTACATTGAGCTAAGATAGACATTAGTCGTAGGAGAGTTGACTGAATCCTCTTACCATCCTGGTGGCGTTGAGTTGGATGTCTTTTATCAAGTGAAGGACCAGATGTGAACGGCATATTTCAGGTGGGGGCGAATATATGTTTTGTAAAGTTTACTGAAGAGTCTTTCATCAAACATTTGTTGAGGAAATAAGTACGATTGTTAGCTTTTTCAACAACGGCTATCACTATGGTTGTCTACTTCGGGTTTCGATTTGTTGCCCAAAAGATAATCGATTGTTGGGATTTTATTACACAACACTTGTCGACATTCAGAGGTATGTTCCAAGTTTCAAACTACCTTTGCACGGAAAAGAGATCAGACTGAAAATCAGCATGACTACTTAGGAGATTTTCAAAGCACTTGCTGTTAGCAGCAGAAAGAGCATGGTCTGAGTGGAGTACATATGCTAGGAAAAGAGTAGGTCTCAAAACCGAACCATGTGGAACTCCCGAGATGACTTGTAGATCAGAATGACTGGAACCAACCCTCACTTTGAAAACCCTGTCAGAAAGAAATGCTTCGATCAAGTTGAGCCATTGACCTCTTATTCCGAAGTATTCAAGTTTGTGGAATAGCTTAATTCGCGGAACCTAGTCTCGATATATTATGTCAATGGAATACGAGGAGTCTAGGAAGCTGGTCTATTCATGCAGGCAGTAGAGTGAGTTCATTGTTGTTAGTTTTCCAGGAATAAAATCATGTTGATTAGGTGGGACCACATAGTTTCCAATCAAAACGGGTAAGAGGTTACCTACAATTATTATTCTCTCTATAATTTTGGCACATACGGATACAGTGCTAATTGGTCTGTAGTTCTCAGGATCGAGTTTGCCTCCTTTCTTATATATGAGAGTGACATACGCTAACCGCCATTGAGTGGAAAGGCATCAGGAGTTTAAAAAAAAATCGAAAATATGGCTGTGGGGTATTACGAGAACGGGTGCATGTTTTTTTTTAAAATGAATGCTGGTATATTATCCGGCCCAGGTGATACACCTGTTTTGACATTTCTCAGTTTTTTCACCATTGTTTCAGTTGGAAAATACACATGAGTTGAAGAGTTTTGTCGTCTTTGTGACATTACTTGGGGTAGCGCTGTATTTTCAACTGGCCAGAAAAATTTATGGACACTTTTGGACGAGTATTTCAGCAGCTGCAGTATTGGATTCACATATGTTGCCATTATTATCGCGAATCAATGGTATAGAAACTTTCAACGAGTGTTTAGTTCCACAGTATTCATAAATGGTCTTGGTACCTTTTCCCGCAAGATTTGATACTTGTTCTGTTTCGCCTTTTTCAGTTCTGGAAACAAATTTGAGAAAATATTCAAAGACTTAGTTGATAGATAATTCTTCCAGAGCTTACGATCAATGCATCTTGAATCCATGGATTTTTGCTGTTGTTTTTTTAGAAATGAAGTAGGAACAGTTATTGATGGCCTTAAGAAGTGAATTGCAGAGTCAACATCTGGATACTGATAAAACCTATCCCAGTTGAATTTACTCAAATTAGTTGCTAGATCATTCTGGTTTATTCTTCTGTGTTCCGATATGGTGTTTTTGTGAATTTTGTCTGTTATAACATGGAGATTACAGGTAACTGTGCCATGATAAGAGCAGCTGATTGGAGGACCAGTTTTAATGTAGCAAATGTTATAAGTAAGTCGATAAGCGCTGGAGTTTGATGGGATCTATATCGTGTGGGTTCGATTATTTGTGAGAGGTTGCGATCAACCAATAATACGGTGAACACGGTGCTACTTTCATAAGAGTCGGGAATTTTATCCAGTGGCCATTTTAAAGTTGGGAAATTGAAGTCTCCAAATAGGACGGGGTTGTTTGATGAATGAGAAATCCCATCGATAGTCTCGATACGTTTCTGACCTGAGTGGGTTGTCTATATATCTATATACACATCCGAGAGTGAAGAAGAAATTTTTTGTGGACACATTCAGCTAGATATTCTCGATTTCCTTCAAAATATCAGAAATGGGACTCAACTTCAGTGAATTGTGCAAATGCAGATTTCTTGTGGTATAATAAAACACCATCTCCTCTTCGGTTTGGGCGATCTTGCTGGAAAACACGATATGCTTAAAAATTTATCAGAGAGTTGAGAATGTTGCTGTTCAAACAAGTTATAGACAGAGCAATATAGTCAGGTTGGGTAGCTCCCATATACAGAGTGAGGTCCCTATATTCAGCAGTTAGTGGAGCAATGTTCGTATAGGCGAAAGTATTAAGATTTGCGAGACAGTTTGAAATCAGTTTCTTGAACATATTTTAAATTGAATAAGCCTGAATTTTTTTGTTGAATGTATTGAAAAACTCAAAGCTATAACACTAAAAAAACCGCCCTTTTGTATCGCAATAAAAATTAATAAACCAATTATTGAATCAAATATCATCAAGTGTAACAAAAATTTTCAAATATCCAATAAAAAGCACTTTCTTGCAGAAAACTTTTTCTCCATCATATGAGTTCATTACATTTCAACGGTCTCTTCAAAATTCTAATGAGCCGAAACTTGTTACTTTAATAGCAGGGAAGCCCAATGGGGGATTGTGGGATTTACTCGAGCATGGCACATAAACATAAAGGGGGATACCTCACACCTTGTTAAATACCTCTACCATATGGAAGTCCTCGATATAGGATCGCACGTCTGGAACAGCCGATCTAGTTGGTAAGAATATCAATTTTTCGAAATACTCGAGCGCGTCAGATTAAGGTAGAGGTAATCGCATGTTAAAAAGTGTGCATTTCAATAATCTGACGATTTGAGCGTGACGCAAGGGAGTGGGAGGGTCACAAATTTGCAAAAAAAAATCGACACCTTGACATTCTTTTATTTTTATTTTTTTTTCTGAATATATTATTATTGGAAGAAATAGATTTTTTTGTATATTTCATTTGTCATATTCAGTCGTCAGATTATGGGTCAATACAACTAGGACATCAAGCTGAACCGCCTGGTAAATAATCTGACGCGCTCGAGTATTTCAAAATGGGGATTTTTTTTGCATTATTAAACAGCCGCCACAAGCTTGGGTCATGACCAAATCGTCAGACTTTTGAATGGGAGCTTCTTTCGGAGTCACTTAACTTCCCATCTGAATATCTGACGCGCTCGAATAATTTATTTCTCCCGTTTTTAACCCTTCCGTACAGCATCCCCCACCATGCAGACCGGCAGATTAACATACCTCCAATATTAGAAACACGTGGGGCATATACACTATCAATATCTGGCGCGCTCGAGTATTTTCATATGACCATTTTTTATTGAAAGCCTGTAGACGCTCCCCTCATCGATGAAATGGTGTACATCAAATAACGTGTTTTTCTTTCTACCATCTAATCTTCAAAATCCAATACGACGCTCGAGTAAATCGCCAATTGGCATCGTGGGCTCCTCAACTATATAAGACAGCAAAATCGATCTGATTGCATCAAAAATTAATGTTTCATTCAGCATTTTTGTAAATTTGATAACTTAACATAACCATTTGTAATTTTAAATTTTACAGCTGTAGCCGATCGACAGGAACAAATCGTCAACGTCAATTGGTATAATTTTCAAAGCACCAACTCGTCATTAACTCAGAATTACCAGAAACAAAATAATTGATAAATTTCCCAAGCGAGAATTTTAATGGAGATGCGAATATTTGGAAAAGTAGGTGTGAAACAATTCACACCAGATTTCTATTACGAATATTCCGTAATATTATATTACTCTGAAAGATTTTCTTCATAAGATAATATACAATTTCCTCGCCTGTAAATTCTGGATTGTCCCATTAAATGGAAGTTATTTTTTCATTGAAACGCGATTCTGGTGATGACTGTGAGCCAACAAAAATAAAAGCGTCCAACTAATGTTCCTGAAATACTAACAAGTGCTTTTGAAAACAAAAGAAAATGGTCCATTTATATAATTCAGTTATTTTGTTCTTTCCTTGGCTCGAAATACCGTGAGTACTATACCAACTCGAAAGATTATATGGCGCCATCACTGCTTTGGTTTTGCTTTCACGTTCGTGTCTGTATTGTTTTCAGATTCGCTCGAAGCTCTCGGGAAGCTGGGGGCTCATTGTTATCACAGGATGTTTCTTGAAATTGAGCGCACGTATAAAAGGACAGAATACACGGTACGGTAATTTCAGCGTCTACTTTTGTTTCTAGAAATAACTACTTTGCTATGAAAATAATAAAAACGCAAGTTCCAACTTTCTTTCCAGTTTCTATATTATTGATGTTTGTTATAATACGCCATTCTTTCGTATTGTTTCGCCCATTTTCCTGAAAAATTTTCATTTCTTTGTTCATTTGGTGTACATGTAGGAAAAAAGTAGTCCTCCATCCATATTTGATGTATTTTTATGGAATCTATTGTGAATTCTAATTTACCAGACTCCACATAGGTTACCTGCATAGACCAATTAAAACAGTTCTGGAGTAAGTGTACTGTTACGAGATTGATAAAAGCCCCCTAGCTACGCCGCTGGGTCGACTCGCAAGCGTATCGTCGATGATTATTTCCAAGAAGAGATTATTATTTGGGTGGAATTCTGTCATGAGTAATCTAGACTGGATCGCGAAGCATCTGGTTGCACAGCTGGACTATATAAAACGAGAGTTTAAGGGAATTTGGATGATTAGGAAGTTTAGGAAGAAGTGATAAGCAGTTTTTGAAGAAATATATAAGTGTTTGGAATATTTAGCTAGTTGTATTGTAGTATAGATCTAAGTGTTTTATTAGTCAGTGGAGTAGTTGTATGTTTTTAGTGAAGTTATAAAATGACCAGTTTAGAAGTGTGTTCGGCCTATTATTCAGCAAAACGTAATAGTATGAATAATTTGTAATATTCTTCCAATTTTGGATGGTTATTCGACGTTTAGATTAATCAGGCCAGATAAGAATTGCCAATAATTCATCTTATTCAATTAACATACACAGAGAACAAAAATCATGATGATTATGACAAGAAAAAACTTATATTGTGTATGAGGCTCCAACTAACTTGCTACAAGTAAAATGTAGTTGCTAAAATGAGTCCTTTGCCGTTGTCGAGTTAGTTTCAGCAACTGTAATCACTAGTTACCAGTAATTATAAAATATAAATGAATAATCTCTTTCGACCAATCACCAGTTATTTATCATTATAATTCATCACGTCCAGAAAGATGTGAAGAATGAAACTGTGAAGGTTACCAAACAAAATGTCTATGCCCTAATTATTCGCAAACCAGCTAACTCCATTGATGAAACGTGGAGTTAGCGGGTTTGCGAATTAGGGCAGCCATGTTTCGTATTTTTTTTCTTTATTTTGTCTAAATCATAAGGAGGGTCGCCTACCAAGGATGCATCAAACACGCAGCATGCAACTTACGACATGAGGTATATACTGCGTATAGACTTGTGCCGCACAAATACACTTTAATCACGTGGATGTCGTCGGAGCTACAGCACACCAGTGCAGCATAGGCACATGTCTGACAACATAAACTACATACGGTATACTATGAATGTATTTTCGCAGTAATTGTTGCGTGTTCGAATAGCAAAGATGTCTACTGACGACCATTCAACATCAATTTCGTCAAGGCGATAGAACAGCCTCCTTGCATATGGAACTTAAACTGTAGATAAGATTAAAGCTTTGGTGACTCATTCTATAGATCTCTAAAAATTTCTCTGGATTGAGTATCAATTGCTCTTTTGTAACAGAAGCTGGGATGTGTTATATCATTAACGAATAGAGGATGAATCCAGGAACGACGCTGCTTTTGTTTTTGTTTGCGTTGTCTTCTCACATACTGCCAAGGCTACTATAACATCCTCCTCGCTTGAAGATATTTTAGTTACTGCATTTTCTTTTACAGTTGGTCGTCTGTTGCCTGTTTGTTGCCTTCTTGGTGGGAGATCCGCCGCAACATACAACATTTACCTCATGTCGTGTATTGCATGCTGCGTATTTGATGCATCCTTGGTGGGCGACCTGCCTAGGGTTGGTTGAAACTGCAGCAATTTAAAACCATCACAAATTAATTATTAATATTTTCATCTGAAAATATGAGAGTTCATTGAAAATTCAATTAGCAATGGTCAGAATAAATTTTATACATCTTTCTGAATGTAACCTAACTGAATCCTTACGTTTTTCCAGAAGAGACTTTTGGGCGCCTGCTCTAATGTGGAAGCGAGTCAAGACAAATTCGAAGCAATTTTTCAAAAGTGCAGTTATTGAACATTTGTTTACGTTTACCACATAAATATTCGGATAATATTGAAAAATAATAGACCGTCAAGCCGACGTCCTCAGCCAGTTTACTAATGCAATAAAAATTCGTTCAAAGCAAACCAGCAGAGGAATGATAATCAATCATATAAAACTTTTGGTAATAAATAGTACTTTATTGAGCAACGTTCAATTTGTCAGGCATTTCCCTCATGCCGAATTTGAGAGAGATATTCAATTATCTGAAATAAATGAAGGAAAATACAAAAGAACACAGGGTTCCAATCAAAGTCAACAATGAAATAAAACAACCTTTATCAATTCTTTTCTCATCCATAAATATGAATATAATATCTTTAGCAAATGAAAACAAACATTCACTTAAATCAGCCCACAATATGATTTTATGAGACCAAAACATTTTCGATATGATTTTTTTTAGTTTTGCAACATATCTCTATGTAATATATTTGACGAATGAAAACAAAAACTCACCAGAAAACACGTACATTGAAATTCTATGAGATAAAAATATTTTCAAAAATAATGTTAGGTATGAAATGAAACAACCATTCAACAGGGATGGCTTATTCAAATTCGAGTCCTCCGATCAAATAACATAACCTACATGAGTGACTCGCCGCACACGTATTAAGATTTGTGTATAAAGGACATCTTCCCCCCAACGGCAGTGTCGTGCGTTGTTAACAGAAATATTGAGGTTCAATAAAATAGAAAAAATGGAAATCCAATATGGAATGGAAACCAAAAATTATGATGAAGTAATCTCCACATGATTTTGAGGACAGGCGATGCTCTAATTGACATGTGTTTCCATAATTAATTCATTTTTCTCTTTTCCAATTTGGTTTCCCTTTCTCAATAGTTACGACACTGGTAGCTTCAAATGATTGTTCTGTCAAATATTAAATGCAGTGTTGTCGTACTGACAAGTCTATATCGACAACAAAGAATCTCCGTTCGGCGATGGAAATACAATTGTTTTTACATGCTCCCAACAAGCTGCAATGAACATTTCAATTGCCTTCTTAGGCCGCTTCCTGACGGGTCGGTACAACATCGGTACGGCACTGACGCGGTAAGCGCTCGGTATGCCGAGCCAATGTCGACACCATATATTATAAATACCTGCTAGCTCACGAATCTGCACGATGCGATACGGAGTCAGCATGTTGTCTGTATCGCAGCCTATCGGCACATTTCAAGTCAGTAGATCAGCATTTACTACGCGACATTACACGATTTTTGATTGTTTCTTGGGTATATCAAGGGAGAATGTCTAGCGAAGTTATGTTGGTGATGGAAATTGAAAAGTATGACTGCTTATACAATTATAAATTGCCCGAATATTTGCTACTACAAAAAACCTACAGTTTATGTTACTTTCAATGTATGGATGCCTCCAAAAACGTTTACTTCTCCGAAATCCTTAATACATGTAAAAAAACAATATCTTCTTTGTCACTGGACAACATCATCTGGTGGTACCAAATAACAAGACATCACTGCGGGTGTGAACTGAACTACCGAAAACATGCAATGACCGAAAACATGCCGAGGTGTTAGGGAGTAGAGAGTAGTTCAGTATCGGTAAAACATATGTTGCACCACTGCCGTACCGATGTTGTACCGACCTGTCAGGAAGCAGCCGTTATATATTTCATCGAAGGCAGTATTTTTGGGTTTTCGTTGCCATGAATCTACCCGACAGATATCAAAATCTAGCTGACTTGCTTATTTTATCCTAAAAAATTGCGACATGGCAATAATGTCATGATTTGAGGGATAACATTATGAAAAGATGTTCTTCAGTTGTATTTGAGGATTACTCATCTAGGTTGTGTTACTTGATCGGAGTTCGAGTCCATGCAGGGGGATCTCGGTAACAGTAGAAGAAAGAAGGGTGGTTGAATGGGGACAAACTTGCGTATTTCAGAGGTCTATTACGTGACACAAAAAGAATGATCTAGCTGCTTTGGTTTTGGAGTTATACAGGAAAAATCGAAAATATCAGAATTTTTTTTCCTATATATTTTTATTTTGTTTGAAACTTTTGACACCTTGCCATATCAACTTTTTATAGACTATCCAAATATGCAAATGAAAATTATAAACAAAGTTTCGTAATTTTCATTTTCAAATACGGACCTGTATTTTTTATTGCATTTTTTCAAATTTCAAGAGTCATATTTCATATTGGCGTAGTATTTTCATCTGAATTACAGAGTGTTTTAGAAGTAATGAACTATTAGCAGTATAATTATTATTTTTTATTCCATAACAGTAATTGAAAAATGTCAACTTGTCATTGGTTTACTTTTTCATTCTATTAAATCTTTCAATTATAGCTGTTATGGAATAAAATTATATTGATTTTACTGCTAATAGTTCACTACTCCCAAAAAACACTCTGAAGTTTAGATGAAAATACTGCGCCAACATGAAACACGACTCTTAGCATTTGAATCAAATAAAAAATACAGATCCTTATTTGAAAATTAAAAGTTGAGGATGGCCCGGGTTGTACGATACTTTGTATATAACTTTTAATTTCATATTTGGATAGTCTACAAAAAGTTGCTATTACAAAGTGCCAAAAGTTTAAAAAAAATAAAAAGATATAGGCAAAAAAAGAATTTCGAATTTTTCGATTTTTCCTGTATAACTCCGGAACCAAAGAAGCTAGATCAGATTTTTTGTGTCATGTAATTGACCTCTGAAATACGCCACTTTGGCCCCATTTAACCACCCTTCTATCTTCTACCGACACCGAGATCCCCATGCATAGACTCGAATTTGAATAGCCCTGTATATGCTTATCTATACGATAAAATTTTCAAAAATATTAAACTTTCCATCAACGTCACTTGACATGCTTTTCGTTGTTTTGGGTAGTATGTTTGAAAAAAAATAATGTCAATTATTAATTTTTTTCCACTTAGTTGTATACACAACAAAATATGTGCAAAGAAAGATACAAAAAAATACATGTTAATGTTTCCACTATTCCAATTTCATAGGCAAAAATATGTGCATTATAATTCAAAACATTTCTCTCTGTCATGTAAAATATGGGCCAATGTTCAGAAACTTGGAGGGTTGTTTCTCTCTAATATCAATATGTCATTCAATATGTACGTACGAAACTTTTTCTCAAGTGGCACTCAACAACAAACATCTTTGACAATTCGAATCATTCCTCTACTCAATCCTGGTATTTTGCCAAAGCAGGGAATTGTCCAATTAGTGTTATCGGTAGTGTATACCTTTCTGTGACACTTTTTTGGAAACCTTTGTTTGAGGTAAATCTGTAACACAGTAGCAACTGGTGTTTCACAATCCCTGAGTTGGTCTTGTACTCCATTATCACAAAAACAACACAAAAACTCACTATAGAACTGATTCACTCTGTTAAATGTCCTCACCTCTGAAAATGTTTGTGCCTGAATAGTGAATGAATAAAGACTGAAACTGTAACTCGATATATTTACAACAATTCGTCGTTATGGATATCACAGCTTTCTATTCTATACCTGAAGGCGGTAGAGGACGGCACTTATTATTATTTGCCGTGGCATTTCAGGGCTACTTACTGATATTTGGTTGCTATCAATTTCTTCTTCTCATCAGCTGTAGGAGACCCCAGATTCTACAGAACTATCTCGGGTGGTTGGTACGCACTCCAAGCAGGTATAAGATTGTCATCTACACTGCCCACATACCACTTGCTTTCCTAACAACGTTCTCTGTACCAAGCTGCCGACACCCAGAGTGCTCGACTATTCGGCCACCTTGTGGTTTGTCTGCAACCAGTCCTACTTTTTTGGCTGGTTGTAGAGAGTTTCATAAGCAAAAAAAAAACATGTGGGTTGAAGAAAACTCCGCAAGAACAGAAGGATGAAAGACTTGGAGCAAAACCATGAATGCAGGACCAATTGCTGGAAATTTAGCAAGAGCGCCAAAAAACCATAGTAGTAGATGAGAGAAACAGGTTTGATTTCCGAAGGATGTGGAGAAATGTTTCAAAAACGGGTCTACCTGCAGGATTTTTAAAGAAGCAGTAAGCCAAGACAGAAATATGCTCTATCCATAGTTTCATGCAAGACATATGAGCCTCAAGAAAAATATTTGCGCAGGAGTTCCATAACGAGGCCAGAAATGGAGATGAGATGAATGAAGCAGGTCCTTGGTTAGTCAAGAGACGAGTTAAAATAATTTACCCAGTTATGAGTTTCTATAAAATCCGGACTCAAGGTGTATCTGGACTAAATGGGGATCCCTTGGATTGCATCAGATGACCTGCACAATGCATATCATTCAGATCAAAGCCGCTGCAGCTGCTGTACACGATTGGAATACTAAAATCCAACAGCATCCAGTATCCATGGAAAATCTAAGAAAATTGCTACATACCGTTAATTTTATATATGCTGAAAACATTCCACTATCTGTATTGAAAACCATCATATATTCGTCCGTTTCAATACTAAATTGCAAATATTCTGGAAGATCACTAACATGTATTATGCAGAATGGAACCTGCTTATTTTATTAATTATTCCAAAGCATCATGAATGTATCATAATTCTTCATATTTTTCCAACGATATCAAATAACCAACGTGAAGTTAATACAATATATTACCCCTCCAACACTACATCGAGGTTTACCCGATTCCACGAATGTGTATTATTTTCTCGTCAATTTTTAACATTATGTGCGTAGTAGAGGAAACGGTCGCATTAAGTAATTCATGTTGAGATTCGATCGGGGGTTTTTTGGCCATGGAGAAATCGTGTACGCATGTTAAACAGTTATTTGAATTAATCGATCACATGTGAAACGGGACACAACGAATTTGTAACAGATTATACGTAACATCTGTAATAATATTAGAGGTAGAACTGTAGGTTGTAAGGGTCTTCCTATAGATGAAAAGTGAATATATGTACCACAAAAAATCAGTAAGTCGCCAGAGTCTCCAAGACAAAAAAATAATAATAGCCGTCTTCTATTTGTAGAGGCCATACCACTCTGATACGAGTGTTAATGAGTATCATCATTATTATTGTTTCAATAGAATTTATTTCTGAAAAATTACTCTTTGTTTCTGTCAATTCTTCTTCACAGATCCAAAGATGGCAAAATGGAAAGAGAAAGGCTTTATGTTTTCCGATCACGGAACTTAGTTTTTAAAAAATTTATTTAACTCAAAAACTTTAATTAACAAGAAATAATACAATTAGATGTTTATTGCTCGAAGTCTATGTCTATTCTGAATGTTTCTTCGTTCCCATGAACCGAAGTTGAATACAACACCGTCTCGACGTGTTCCTGGAAATCTGCATAGGCAGCAATGCTTAGTTCAGCTATTCCCACGGGAAGGCATACATAACTCCTCCATCCCTTAGAAGGAACTCGAGGGTGGAACCACTTGAGTTTCGTTGATGGCCTGGTTGTTTGGTGGTTTGTTGGGGCTGAGTAGGCGAAGGATATCTTGTTTCCGGGTCACCACAAGATATACCACGACGAAGGCGGTTAGCGTCGCGACGCTCCATAGGGACCATCTGGAGTAATCCGGGCGAAGATTGATGAGGTCCAATGGGTCTTCCCGAATTTCGTCTAGTTGGAGCTCGTGCAGTTTGTCAAGGGAAACTTTCTCCAAGTTGAGTTTCTCGACTTGCAGGATTGGAATATGAATGTCCTTGATTTCTTCCAATGTGAGGGGGTGTCCTACAGTTGATCCTTTCTCGTTCCGGTAGGTGTATTTGGAAGTCCTCAGGGAGCATTTTGGTGGGACAATGAAGAGGTATACACCTTTCAGCACAGCGACATCGTTTTCCACACAGTTTGTCTGGAATTTTCTCTTGTTCGGAAAGATGCCTATGTAGTGGGCATCATTGATTTCCTCGATTATTTCCTGATTGATTTTGACTGGAATTTGATGGCATTTATCAGCAAAGGCATTGGAGGAAAGTAGTGACGTCACACAGTCTGGGTTGTCCTGGATGGGCAGAAGGTGATTCTTCTCGCACAGGAAATTTGGTTGTAGGTCAACGCACTCTTCGTTCTGGTACTGGTACATTTCGTTGCTTAGTGTTAGGTAGGAGGCAGGTGGGATAATAATTGATTGGTTTTGATTTGGAATTGAATAAAGGTGATAGTGATCGAAAGTTTCAGTGTGAACCAATGGAAAATCTAATGAAAATATAATTTTGTCCTCGATGGCGAAAACTTTGGTTTCAACAACACTATAATATTTGAGGTATTCCTTATTATCAAAAAGTAATTGAGAATGACTATGTGATAAGTAGAGTTCATCTATTATTGTTTTTAGATCGTCTGGAGAGGCGATACTGCGATGTAATGTTTTCAAGTTCGCAAATCCCATAGCATTTTCTGTTTCTGTTAGAAAATCTAGTAGAGAATCGAGATTGATTTTTATTTGATTCAATATTTCATGAATTTCCAAAAAATGTGCATAATTGAATTTTGTCTCGTTAAGTGCAATTCTCAACTCATTGATTTTGTCTCCTATCAGTTTTTGATTATCTGAAACTGAAGTCATTGTTTCGTTAATATTTTCCATCAATTTTGAAGTAATTGAAATTTGTTTATTGGTTTTTTTTGATAATTCGATTTTGGTTTGATTCGAGTTCGGCTAGGTTGTGATATATTTCTTTCGCATCTTGCTCGTCTAGATTTCCGCTTATGAATTTTACGAGGGAGCCAAGAGGAGCAATGAGGGCTCGTTTTGTGCGTTTATGGGGAAACAAGGATCTGAATTTGTGGTTAACATTTTTGACTTCGTATTCGAGGTGTTTATATGCGTTAAATAGGGCAATTCTATTGAAAGGGGTTGTATTATTTATTGTGGCTTCTAATAGCTTATATTGATTGGTTATTGAGTTTATTTGGTTTTCTAATGGACTAAGTTGAATATAATGTAGGAAAGTATGGGAAGCTACTTTGATTCGTGCGGTTCCCATTTTAAAGGGAAGGATCCCTGGATTCGTCTGGAGGTTCTGGATTTGAACCTTCTGAGTCGCTGTCTGATGAAGTATCATCGACCTGTAACAGATTTTGGTCTGTCATTTTTCTTGGTGGTTTGAAAGATTGTTTGTGGTATGTATTTTGTGGGGTTGTCACAGTTAGGTCAGTGCTTTTGAGAATGTGTTCGGGTTTGTAGAGGGGAGCCGTTTTCGACTGTCTTTCGGGTGTTTTCATATATCCAATGGTTCCGGGTTCAAAATTTGGAGGGTCTTTTCGATTTTCGTTACGTTTTGAAATTATTTTTGATTTTTGTTTTGACGTGTCTTCGTGAATTTTTCTATATATTTGGGAAATAGATTCTTTGTGTTCGTTCAATGTGGTATTGATTGGTTCGAATTCGGAATCAATATCGATTGGATCTTTTAGTTCTAGATGTCCAAACACTAGATCTATTGGTTTTAATTTTGTTGTTGAATGAAGACTATTATTATATGCAAGGACGGCGAAAGTCAATTTTTCAAAGGGGTTCAGATTTGGTTTCGAGAGGTTGAGTGTTCTCATGTGTTCTATGAGAGTGGAGTGGAACCTTTCTACAATGGCATTGGAATTTGGATTATATGGAAGTGTATAATGCCAATTGATTCTATGCAGTTTCGCGAATTCTTTTAGAAGGTTTTGGGAGAATTCGGTACCATTATCGGAGACGATATTTTCGGGGATTTTGAAAGTTGAAACGAACTGCAAAGGTGATTGATATACGTGTAGTGCGGAAAGACTGGGAATGATGTACGCTTGTCCAAATCTGGTAAAGCTGTCACAGATTGTTAAAGATATAGTACTGCCAAATTTGAAGGTATCAACATGTATAGTTTCGAATGGTTTTTTGGGAGTGGGCGTTAACTGTAGTTTGATCAAAGGTGGGTGACGTTCGTACTTAGATTGTTGACATATTGGACAATTATTGATAAATGTTCTTACGTCATCGTGTAACTTGGGCCAATAATATTTGGTTTTGAGTTCGGCAATGGTTTCGTGAATGCCTCGATGGTTGGTAACACCTTCATGTTGGGATTTGATGAGATTTTGTTGGCGATCTTCGTTCGTCACATCGAAGAGGAGTTTATTGGATTTGAAAATGTTAAAGGAAGAATTTTTGAATGTTTGTGGTATGAACCTGCACATATCTTTATAGAGTACGTCTTCGGTATCATTTTGGAAGTAAAAGACGTAGGTGCGTTTTGGAACACCAAATTCTTTCAGATGTTCAATAATTTGGGCTTGAAATGATTCGTTGGTAACATATAGATACCATCGGGTACGACATACTGAATTCCTAAATAGTTTTTTGGTTTCCATTCGAGGGTTTCGATCAACTTTAATTATCATTAATTGGCACAAAAAGTTATTGATTGGTTTGTCTGTGATGTGGATGTTCAATATTGGGTCTTCTGCACTTGTGTGAACAGTTTCATTTTCGTCATTGTCATTGGGGTCAATTTGTCCTGCGTTCGATTCGTTATCCTGAATTTGAATATTTTCAGGTGTGTTATTTTCTGGGTCTCTGCTTGTGGATGGTCTTTCATTGTCTAGGACAGGGTTTTCGTTAAATTCCTGCATATGTCTCAATATGGGGAGTTCATTAGTCTGTCTGACAGTTTCATTAGGGTAGAGTTCGATTCTAGAAAGGGCATCAGCGTTCGTATTGATTTTCCCTTTTTTGTAAATAATTTGGTAATCAAACTCTTCAAGTTTCAGTCTCCAGCGAACCAATCGTGAATTGGGTTCTTTTAAAGACATCAACCACTGAAGGGGTTTGTGATCCGTAAAAATTTTGAATTTTCGGCCGAAAAGATAGGGCCTAAAATATTTGGTTGCCCAGACGATTGCAAAAAGTTCCTTCTCGATAGTCGAATAATTTTGTTCGGCATTGGAGAGGGTTCGTGATGCGTAGGCGATTGGTTTATCATGTCCTGGGGGGCCCTGGGACAATATAGCACCTAACGCTACGTTACTGGCGTCCGTGGTCAAATTGAACTCTTTTGTAAAATCGGGGTACTGCAAAATCGGGTCGTTCGATAGTAAGGTTTTGCAGTCCTCAAATGTCTTGATGTAGGTGGGGTCAGTTATATCGATTTTTGCTCCTTTCTTCAGTCGACTTGTAAAGGGTTTGGTGATTTTGGCAAAGTTATTTATGAATTTTCGATAGTAGCCCAGAAGACCAAGAAATCCTTTTATTTCTTTTGTCGTTTTGGGTATCGGATAATTCATGATGGCCTTGACCTTATCGGGATTTGGTTTTATTCCCTCTGTTGTTATCAGATGTCCCAGAAAGGAAACTTCCTTTTTCAGGAATTCTGATTTGTCGAGTTGGACTTTCAGATTGCTCTCACGCAGTTTCTGAAAAACTCTTTTAAGGTTGACCATGTGCTCTTGTAGCGAAGTGGAAAAAACGATGATGTCGTCCATGTAGACGAAACAGATTTTGTTTTGTAGATCTTTCAAGACGTTGTCCATTACTCTCTGGAAAGTTGCTGGAGCTCCTTTCAAACCAAACGGCATGCGAAGGTACTCGTAGTGGCCGTTCTCTACGTTGAAAGCTGTTTTCTTTACATCATCAGGGTACATCTCGATCTGATGGAACCCACTTGCCAAATCAAGGGTAGAAAAGTACATACATCTACCCAATTTGTCAAGGATGTCCGATATATTTGGAATCGGATATCGATCATCGATGGTTTTCTCGTTGATTTTTCTGTAGTCCACTACTATACGCCATTTCTTCTTGCCAGAGGCATCCGCCTTCTTTGGAACTATCCAAATTGGCGAGGACCAAGGTGAATCGCTTGGTCGAATAATGCCTTGACGAAGCATATCGTCAATTTGTTTTTCGACTTCCGGTTTATGAATAAACGGATAGCGATAAGATTTTGTAAAAATTGGGATTTCATCGGTGGTCCTAATTTTGTGTTTCACTTGGTTCGTGAAAGTCAGCTGTGAATTTTCGCGGTGAAATATGTCTGAAAATGATATGCACAATTTCTCAACGTGGTGTCTTTCTTCAGAATTCATGTGTTGAGTTCGTATAAGTTGTGTGATGTCTGATTTGAATATATTCGAAGGGGTGTTATGATCGATTGAAGCATGGTACAATTCGAATTGGTCGGGATGAAAAGTTTTCACAGGGACAGGTTCATAAAGGTAAATCTCTTGTATTTCACCTGTATCATTCCGAATTTCGACAGGGGCATAGCCGTTTCGAGAGGTTGTCAAACCTTCGCGAATTCGGCATTCAAATAATTTTGTTTCGATAATCGTGATGTCACCGTTTGGTATTGTTACAGGAATTTTGATTGATTCGATTGTAAATGGTTCTATACGAGCATAAAAGAGTAATTTCTTTTTGCTTTCATAGTGCGCCAGAGGAAGCTCTGATTCAGGTGTTTTTAAACTTGAATTTTTCAAATCTAATTGAACATCTAAGTTTTTCAATGTATCATAACCAATCAATCCATCAAAGAAGTGATGGAATTTAAACAAATGAAATTTTATAGTTTTCTCAGTGTGGAATTCCTGAAAGGCTGGTATTTCAGCGCAAAAATCTTTCGAAGTGGTCTGAAATATTGAGCTGATTGTAAACGGTTCTTTTCTGATAAAATCGGGAAAATAATTTTCGGCAATTTCGGGATTCAAAAAACTTTTAGTCGCTCCTGTGTCAATCAAAAGTTTCAGGGGTGGATCTGAAATTTGAATGTATGGGAGGTCCTTTCGATCGTAAATAGAATGTATTTCTATGAAATTTTTTCGTGATGGTCGATTTCCTGAAAATTTTGGTCCTGTGAGGAACTTTGATCGATTTGGGTATCGATTGGATATTGATTATCGACATATTCAGGTTGGATTTGGTCATAGTTCATATTTTCGTAAAAATCAAATTCATTGGAGGAACAGGGTTGATTTTGGTAGCAAAAATCATTTTGGGAGTAATATTCATTTTGGAAGGGTATTGATTCATCCTGATAATGGGGATTATCAAAATTGTAAAGTTCTTCTGCAATGAAATTTGGTCGATTGGGGTTTTGGTATGGTCTAGTATTGGGTTGACGAGAAGTGGTGGCTTGTGAAATGCCACTCATAGGTGTTGGCTTGGGGCGATTGAAATTGTTTTGGTTATTTGGTCTCCAAACGTTGGTTGAGCCTCTTGGATTGCCAAATACTTGACGATTTGTGAAGAATTTTTGGGGTTCTGCCGGTCTCGGCTGAATATTTATTGGGCCGCGTGGAAATGAGGGATTATGCATTTGGGGTTTGAAATTTTGAAAATTGGGGTTAGGAGTTGCGTATTGGCGAAAATTGGACAATTGATTTGGGTGATTGGGCCTTTGAGGTGGCCTAATTTTCGATTGATCACTGTTATTCGGTTTTTGGAGATGCCGAATATTATTTTCGGAAATAATATATTGCCTAGCTTCTGCCATAGTTGATGGTTTCATAGCCCGAATAGTTGATCCTAAAGGTTCTTTCAGTCCAGCTAAGAATATTTTAAGAGCATGAGTATTGTAAAAGGTTTTCTTCACCGTTTTAGTCGCAACTACATTTTCATGTGTATCTACATAGTTATGAAGAGCACTTAAATTTGACATAACCCTTGTATAAAATTCTAATGATGGTTCATTGAAATTTTGTCTCAATTGATCTAAATCAAATAATAATCCATTTTCGTCTCTTTGGTCGCCAAAATGTGCGATTAGAGCATTTTTGACTGATAGCCAATCTTTATCAATGCAAATGCTATAAACTTCGCGAGCTTGACCTATCAATTTTGAATAAATTCCATAAATTATTGTAATATTTTGGACACAACTGATATTTTCTGGTGTTGAGTCCCAGTATGTAGTAATAATTGAATTAGCTGTTTCTAAAAATGATGAAAGTTCCAAAGGATTGCCGTCAAATTTTGGAACAATTTCCAAAAGTTTTGATTCAAATTTTGGAACTGGCATTTTGATATTTCTACTTATTGATAGATTCGAAAGAAGTGCTTCTAATTCTATTGATTCGCGAGAACTATTTTCGAAAATCGAATTAGGTTTCGGCGAATTTTGTTCACTAAAAATTAACTCACAATCACTGTTTTCGGGAGATGAATCAGGACTAGAGGAGAATGACATAGACAAGATACAAGGAAAAGCAACTTACATTAGTACCACTGAGATGGCTGTTCTCATTTCTTTTCTTCTTTACTTCTTTGGCTTCTGCTTGATCTGCTACCCAGAGGGACTGTCCAGAAACGGAGGTTCTCTTGAATTAACAGTTGGAACTGACGGATTATTCACAACGAATATCCGTTCAAAATCCTACAACGACTGCGCCACTTTATGTTTTCCGATCACGGAACTTAGTTTTTAAAAAATTTATTTAACTCAAAAACTTTAATTAACAAGAAATAATACAATTAGATGTTTATTGCTCGAAGTCTATGTCTATTCTGAATGTTTCTTCGTTCCCATGAACCGAAGTTGAATACAACACCGTCTCGACGTGTTCCTGGAAATCTGCATAGGCAGCAATGCTTAGTTCAGCTATTCCCACGGGAAGGCATACATAACTAAGGCTTTATGTTTTCCGATCACGGAACTTAGTTTTTAAAAAATTTATTTAACTCAAAAACTTTAATTAACAAGAAATAATACAATTAGATGTTTATTGCTCGAAGTCTATGTCTATTCTGAATGTTTCTTCGTTCCCATGAACCGAAGTTGAATACAACACCGTCTCGACGTGTTCCTGGAAATCTGCATAGGCAGCAATGCTTAGTTCAGCTATTCCCACGGGAAGGCATACATAACTCCTCCATCCCTTAGAAGGAACTCGAGGGTGGAACCACTTGAGTTTCGTTGATGGCCTGGTTGTTTGGTGGTTTGTTGGGGCTGAGTAGGCGAAGGATATCTTGTTTCCGGGTCACCACAAGATATACCACGACGAAGGCGGTTAGCGTCGCGACGCTCCATAGGGACCATCTGGAGTAATCCGGGCGAAGATTGATGAGGTCCAATGGGTCTTCCCGAATTTCGTCTAGTTGGAGCTCGTGCAGTTTGTCAAGGGAAACTTTCTCCAAGTTGAGTTTCTCGACTTGCAGGATTGGAATATGAATGTCCTTGATTTCTTCCAATGTGAGGGGGTGTCCTACAGTTGATCCTTTCTCGTTCCGGTAGGTGTATTTGGAAGTCCTCAGGGAGCATTTTGGTGGGACAATAAAGAGGTATACACCTTTCAGCACAGCGACATCGTTTTTCACACAGTTTGTCTGGAATTTTCTCTTGTTCGGAAAGATGCCTATGTAGTGGGCATCATTGATTTCCTCGATTATTTCCTGATTGATTTTGACTGGAATTTGATGGGATTTATCAGCAAAGGCATTGGAGGAAAGTAGTGACGTCACACAGTCTGGGTTGTCCTGGATGGGCAGAAGGTGATTCTTCTTGCACAGGAAATTTGGTTGTAGGTCAACGCACTCTTCGTTCTGGTACTGGTACATTTCGTTGCTTAGTGTTAGGTAGGAGGCAGGTGGGATAATAATTGATTGGTTTTGATTTGGAATTGAATAAAGGTGATAGTGATCGAAAGTTTCAGTGTGAACCAATGGAAAATCTAATGAAAATATAATTTTGTCCTCGATGGCGAAAACTTTGGTTTCAACAACACTATAATATTTGAGGTATTCCTTATTATCAAAAAGTAATTGAGAATGACTATGTGATAAGTAGAGTTCATCTATTATTGTTTTTAGATCGTCTGGAGTGGCGATACTGCGATGTAATGTTTTCAAGTTCGCAAATCCCATAGCATTTTCTGTTTCTGTTAGAAAATCTAGTAGGGAATCGAGATTGATTTTTATTTGATTCAATATTTCATGAATTTCCAAAAAATGTGCATAATTGAATTTTGTCTCGTTAAGTGCAATTCTCAACTCATTGATTTTATCTCCTATCAGTTTTTGATTATCTGAAACTGAAGTCATTGTTTCGTTAATATTTTCCATCAATTTTGAAGTAATTGAAATTTGTTTATTGGTTTTTTTGATAATTCGATTTTGGTTTGATTCGAGTTCGGCTAGGCTGTGATATATTTCTTTCGCATCTTGCTCGTCTAGATTTCCGCTTATGAATTTTACGAGGGAGCCAAGAGGAGCAATGAGGGCTCGTTTTGTGCGTTTATGGGGAAACAAGGATCTGAATTTGTGGTTAACATTTTTGACTTCGTATTCGAGGTGTTTATATGCGTTAAATAGGGCAATTCTATTGAAAGGGGTTGTATTATTTATTGTGGCTTCTAATAGCTTATATTGATTGGTTATTGAGTTTATTTGGTTTTCTAATGGACTAAGTTGAATATAATGTAGGAAAGTATGGGAAGCTACTTTGATTCGTGCGGTTCCCATTTTAAAGGGAAGGATCCCTGGATTCGTCTGGAGGTTCTGGATTTGAACCTTCTGAGTCGCTGTCTGATGAAGTATCATCGACCTGTAACAGATTTTGGTCTGTCATTTTTCTTGGTGGTTTGAAAGATTGTTTGTGGTATGTATTTTGTGGGGTTGTCACAGTTAGGTCAGTGCTTTTGAGAATGTGTTCGGGTTTGTAGAGGGGAGCCGTTTTCGACTGTCTTTCGGGTGTTTTCATATATCCAGTGGTTCCGGGTTCAAAATTTGGAGGGTCTTCTCGATTTTCGTTACGTTTTGAAATTATTTTTGATTTTTGTTTTGACGTGTCTTCGTGAATTTTTCTATATATTTGGGAAATAGATTCTTTGTGTTCGTTCAATGTGGTATTGATTGGTTCGAATTCGGAATCAATATCGATTGGATCTTTTAGTTCTAGATGTCCAAACACTAGATCTATTGGTTTCAATTTTGTTGTTGAATGAAGACTATTATTATATGCAAGGACGGCGAAAGTCAATTTTTCAAAGGGGTTCAGATTTGGTTTCGAGAGGTTGAGTGTTCTCATGTGTTCTATGAGAGTGGAGTGGAACCTTTCTACAATGGCATTGGAATTTGGATTATATGGAAGTGTATAATGCCAATTGATTCTATGCAGTTTCGCGAATTCTTTTAGAAGGTTTTGGGAGAATTCGGTACCATTATCAGAGACGATATTTTCGGGGATTTTGAAAGTTGAAACGAACTGCAAAAGTGATTGATATACGTGTAGTGCGGAAAGACTGGGAATGATGTACGCTTGTCCAAATCTGGTAAAGCTGTCACAGATTGTTAAAGATATAGTACTGCCAAATTTGAAGGTATCAACGTGTATAGTTTCGAATGGTTTTTTTGGGAGTAGGCGTTAACTGTAGTTTGATCAAAGGTGGGTGACGTTCGTACTTAGATTGTTGACATATTGGACAATTATTGATAAATGTTCTTACGTCATCGTGTAACTTGGGCCAATAATATTTGGTTTTGAGTTCGGCAATGGTTTCGTGAATGCCTCGATGGTTGGTAACACCTTCATGTTGGGATTTGATGAGATTTTGTTGGCGATCTTCGTTCGTCACATCGAAGAGGAGTTTATTGGATTTGAAAAGCTTAAAGGAAGAATTTTTGAATGTTTGTGGTATGAACCTGCACATATCTTTATAGAGTACGTCTTCGGTATCATTTTGGAAGTAAAAGACGTAGGTGCGTTTTGGAACACCAAATTCTTTCAGATGTTCAATAATTTGGGCTTGAAATGATTCGTTGGTAACATATAGATACCATCGGGTACGACATACTGAATTCCTAAATAGTTTTTTGGTTTCCATTCGAGGGTTTCGATCAACTTTAATTATCATTAATTGGCACAAAAAGTTATTGATTGGTTTGTCTGTGATGTGGATGTTCAATATTGGGTCTTCTGCACTTGTGTGAACAGTTTCATTTTCGTCATTGTCATTGGGGTCAATTTGTCCTGCGTTCGATTCGTTATCCTGATTTTGAATATTTTCAGGTGTGTTATTTTCTGGGTCTCTGCTTGTGGATGGTCTTTCATTGTCTAGGACAGGGTTTTCGTTAAATTCCTGCATATGTCTCAATATGGGGAGTTCATTAGTCTGTCTGACAGTTTCATTAGGGTAGAGTTCGATTCTAGAAAGGGCATCAGCGTTCGTATTGATTTTCCCTTTTTTGTAAATAATTTGGTAATCAAACTCTTCAAGTTTCAGTCTCCAGCGAACCAATCGTGAATTGGGTTCTTTCAAAGACATCAACCACTGAAGGGGTTTGTGATCCGTAAAAATTTTGAATTTTCGGCCGAAAAGATAGGGCCTAAAATATTTGGTTGCCCAGACGATTGCAAAAAGTTCCTTCTCGATAGTCGAATAATTTTGTTCGGCATTGGAGAGGGTTCGTGATGCGTAGGCGATTGGTTTATCATGTCCTGGGGGGCCCTGGGACAATATAGCACCTAACGCTACGTTACTGGCGTCCGTGGTCAAATTGAACTCTTTTGTAAAATCGGGGTACTGCAAAATCGGGTCGTTCGATAGTAAGGTTTTGCAGTCCTCAAATGTCTTGATGTAGGTGGGGTCAGTTATATCGATTTTTGCTCCTTTCTTCAGTCGACTTGTAAAGGGTTTGGTGATTTTGGCAAAGTTATTTATGAATTTTCGATAGTAGCCCAGAAGACCAAGAAATCCTTTTATTTCTTTTGTCGTTTTGGGTATCGGATAATTCATGATGGCCTTGACCTTATCGGGATTTGGTTTTATTCCCTCTGTTGTTATCAGATGTCCCAGAAAGGAAACTTCCTTTTTCAGGAATTCTGATTTGTCGAGTTGGACTTTCAGATTGCTCTCACGCAGTTTCTGAAAAACTCTTTTAAGGTTGACCATGTGCTCTTGTAGCGAAGTGGAAAAAACGATGATGTCGTCCATGTAGACGAAACAGATTTTGTTTTGTAGATCTTTCAAGACGTTGTCCATTACTCTCTGGAAAGTTGCTGGAGCTCCTTTCAAACCAAACGGCATGCGAAGGTACTCGTAGTGGCCGTTCTCTACGTTGAAAGCTGTTTTCTTTACATCATCAGGGTACATCTCGATCTGATGGAACCCACTTGCCAAATCAAGGGTAGAAAAGTACATACATCTACCCAATTTGTCAAGGATGTCCGATATATTTGGAATCGGATATCGATCATCGATGGTTTTCTCGTTGATTTTTCTGTAGTCCACTACTATACGCCATTTCTTCTTGCCAGAGGCATCCGCCTTCTTTGGAACTATCCAAATTGGCGAGGACCAAGGTGAATCGCTTGGTCGAATAATGCCTTGACGAAGCATATCGTCAATTTGTTTTTCGACTTCCGGTTTATGAATAAACGGATAGCGATAAGATTTTGTAAAAATTGGGATTTCATCGGTGGTCCTAATTTTGTGTTTCACTTGGTTCGTGAAAGTCAGCTGTGAATTTTCGCGATGAAATATGTCTGAAAATGATATGCACAATTTCTCAACGTGGTATCTTTCTTCAGAATTCATGTGTTGAGTTCGTATAAGCTGTGTGATGTCTGATTTGAATATATTCGAAGGGGTGTTATGATCGATTGAAGCATGGTACAATTCGAATTGGTCGGGATGAAAAGTTTTCACAGGGACAGGTTCATAAAGGTAAATCTCTTGTATTTCACCTGTATCATTCCGAATTTCGACAGGGGCATAGCCGTTTCGAGAGGTTGTCAAACCTTCGCGAATTCGGCATTCAAATAATTTTGTTTCGATAATCGTGATGTCACCGTTTGGTATTGTTACAGGAATTTTGATTGATTCGATTGTAAATGGTTCTATACGAGCATAAAAGAGTAATTTCTTTTTGCTTTCATAGTGCGCCAGAGGAAGCTCTGATTCAGGTGTTTTTAAACTTGAATTTTTCAAATCTAATTGAACATCTAAGTTTTTCAATGTATCATAACCAATCAATCCATCAAAGAAGTGATGGAATTTAAACAAATGAAATTTTATAGTTTTCTCAGTGTGGAATTCCTGAAAGGCTGGTATTTCAGCGCAAAAATCTTTCGAAGTGGTCTGAAATATTGAGCTGATTGTAAACGGTTCTTTTCTGATAAAATCGGGAAAATAATTTTCGGCAATTTCGGGATTCAAAAAACTTTTAGTCGCTCCTGTGTCAATCAAAAGTTTCAGGGGTGGATCTGAAATTTGAATGTATGGGAGGTCCTTTCGATCGTAAATAGAATGTATTTCTATGAAATTTTTTCGTGATGGTCGATTTCCTGAAAATTTTGGTCCTGTGAGGAACTTTGATCGATTTGGGTATCGATTGGATATTGATTATTGACATATTCAGGTTGGATTTGGTCATAGTTCATATTTTCGTAAAAATCAAATTCATTGGAGGAACAGGGTTGATTTTGGTAGCAAAAATCATTTTGAGAGTAATATTCATTTTGGAAGGGTATTGATTCTTCCTGGTAATGGGGATTATCAAAATTGTAAAGTTCTTCTGCAATGAAATTTGGTCGATTGGGGTTTTGGTATGGTCTAGTATTGGGTTGACGAGAAGTGATGGCTTGTGAAATGCCACTCATAGGTGTTGGCTTGGGGCGATTGAAATTGTTTTGGTTATTTGGTCTCCAAACGTTGGTTGAGCCTCTTGGATTGCCAAATACTTGACGATTTGTGAAGAATTTTTGGGGTTCTGCCGGTCTCGGCTGAATATTTATTGGGCCGCGTGGAAATGAGGGATTATGCATTTGGGGTTTGAAATTTTGAAAATTGGGGTTAGGAGTTGCGTATTGGCGAAAATTGGACAATTGATTTGGGTGATTGGGTCTTTGAGGTTGCCTAATTTTCGATTGATCACTGTTATTCGGTTTTTGGAGATGCCGAATATTATTTTCGGAAATAATATATTGCCTAGCTTCTGCCATAGTTGATGGTTTCATAGCACGAATAGTTGATCCTAAAGGTTCTTTCAGTCCAGCTAAGAATATTTTAAGAGCATGAGTATTGTAAAAAGTTTTCTTCACCGTTTTAGTCGCAACTACATTTTCATGTGTATCTACATAGTTATGAAGAGCACTTAAATTTGACATAACCCTTGTATAAAATTGTAATGATGGTTCATTGAAATTTTGTCTCAATTGATCTAAATCAAATAATAATCCATTTTCGTCTCTTTGGTCGCCAAAATGTGCGATTAGAGCATTTTTGACTGATAGCCAATCTTTATCAATGCAAATGCTATAAACTTCGCGAGCTTGACCTATCAATTTTGAATAAATTCCATAAATTATTGTAATATTTTGGACACAACTGATATTTTCGGGTGTTGGGTCCCAGTATGTAGTAATAATTGAATTAGCTGTTTCTAAAAATGATGAAAGTTCCAAAGGATTGCCGTCAAATTTTGGAACAATTTCCAAAAGTTTTGATTCAAATTTTGGAACTGGCATTTTGATATTTCTACTTATTGATAGCTTCGAAAGAAGTGCTTCTAATTCTATTGATTCGCGAGAACTATTTTCGAAAATCGAATTAGGTTTCGGCGAATTTTGTTCACTAAAAATTAACTCACAATCACTGTTTTCGGGAGATGAATCAGGACTAGAGGAGAATGACATAGACAAGATACAAGGAAAAGCAACTTACATTAGTACCACTGAGATGGCTGTTCTCATTTCTTTTCTTCTTTACTTCTTTGGCTTCTGCTTGATCTGCTACCCAGAGGGACTGTCCAGAAACGGAGGTTCTCTTGAATTAACAGTTGGAACTGACGGATTATTCACAACGAATATCCGTTCAAAATCCTACAACGACTGCGCCACTTTATGTTTTCCGATCACGGAACTTAGTTTTTAAAAAATTTATTTAACTCAAAAACTTTAATTAACAAGAAATAATACAATTAGATGTTTATTGCTCGAAGTCTATGTCTATTCTGAATGTTTCTTCGTTCCCATGAACCGAAGTTGAATACAACACCGTCTCGACGTGTTCCTGGAAATCTGCATAGGCAGCAATGCTTAGTTCAGCTATTCCCACGGGAAGGCATACATAACTAAGGCGAGATATACCGGGTGAGTGAAATTCGAGTAGATGCATGGGGATCTCGGAAACGGTATGAGCTACAGAGAAAGTTAAATGGAGGCAAAGTTGCGTATTATGGAGCTCATTGCTACGATGTTGGAAAATCTGAGCTAACCCTCTCACTTTCAGAGATATACAGGAAAAAACGAAAAAGTTGATTTTTGATTTTCACGTATATCTGCTTAAATACAATGGATTTCCAGAAACCGTTTGCACTTTCTCATTGCAACTTTCAATGAGCTGTAAAAATATGTAAACAAAAATGATCTACAGGGTGTCGTTTTCCTTGGGCCACCCCTAACTACGAA
Organism: Chrysolina americana; assembly: GCA_958502065.1. Taxonomy (NCBI): domain Eukaryota; kingdom Metazoa; phylum Arthropoda; class Insecta; order Coleoptera; family Chrysomelidae; genus Chrysolina; species Chrysolina americana. Next base: position 70,775,429 of record OY293412.1, on the reverse strand, counting down.
ATTTTAAATACGGACCTGGATTTTTTATCACTTATTTTTAGGCTTCAATGGTCATATTTTATCACGATTATGATTACCACTTGAAATTTTATTCGTTTCGTCAACAATGAAAATTGGATGTTTTGAGAATTGAGATGTGTTTCGGGTCATCTCTTGTTGAAATAATATTGGATTCAGTACATGAGTGTTTTTTCCTTTTTTTGAATGTTGTCATAATTATATATTTGAGTCATTTTTGTACGAGCCTCTAATTGGAAATTCGTCAGAATTTTGGAAAAGTTACCACAAGTAATTGAATACATGTATCATGTTTTAAAATATTGGGAAACTCTATCTAACACCTTGAATTTGTCCGCCGATATCTAATACGTTTTGATTTACAATGCCCGAATATACTTTCCTCGTTTTCGTAACTCATTCGATAGGAAACTACTTTTTACGAGACTCTTTATGTAAATTTCTTGGTGAAAAGCACGCACAATACACAAATGCAGACTGTTACACGCACGGGCTTCGTGGTATAAGTCAAGCTCATTAACATGTAACACGGTTCGCTCGCAAAATAAAGGATTACGTTTTTGTCAAAGAAAACACTGTTACTAAAAGTGTACTATTAAGGACTGACAAATACCATGGAGATATAATGAGAAAAATGAAATACGTGCTAATAAAGACGTATGTTGCTTTAGTGTATACCCATTTCGTTTTTATGGTGCAACGGTTCACTTGTTGAATTTTAAGTTGGCGGAGCTTGTTCGTTGCATTTTTATTTTAATTATATGTGGTGTGCCACTCAATTCACGGAATAATATGGGACTGAAGGGGCTTCTACAAAAGTGTTTCTTAATACTGAACTATACAGAGTGTGCCATTAAAACGAAACAGCGGCTTTGTAGATCGGCAGAACTGAATTATAATATACAAACGCTAGGATACGTACTATAGTATATTTTCCAGGGAAACATCGTTCGCAATGAAATTCACCCGAAATACATTCCATCCCTCGGAGCTCTGTCTGTCACCCTTAAACTTTTAAATGTCAACATATGTCAAGTGATTCGAAAGGTATTTTTCTTTTTAATGAAAATAAATCAATTTTATCGATCCATTATCGGGAAATAGAAAGTTGAAGTTGGGAAGTCACTTTTTATTCAATAAATCAATAAAATTAAGATCTAACAATGCAACTGTTTGAAGGAAATTATCATTGTCAAGAAATTAAATGATCTAACTGTTCACCAACAAATAACATGCAATCAATTCCTTCTCAAATTTTTACTTCATCCACATTTACTTGATCGAAAAATTTTCAATGTTATTAAGGTTCGATAAAAAGACGTTTTCTTGAATTGAATTATTTTGAAAAGCGCCTCCAAAAAAATTTTTATTTTAGTATTTCATTTCGAACCATATTCTCTCATTACTTTATATTATCAATAACGCCTCTACTTGTTCAATTTTCCAATAATTTGTTATCTCAATAAAATAAAATAATTGCAAAAAAATAGCAAAATGTTTTTCTTATTGTTCAACTTTCCAATTTAAACTATTCTCAATCATTATTTGCATTCAGGTAAGTACTGATCATGACTTTTTGAATTGAAAACTTTCGACTGTCTCTCACAACATCCTGGTCAATAAGAAAAAACAAGATATAGCACAGAGAGTAGTTGAATTATATATCCAGAGTAGGATACAATGTGTTACTATCGGGGGTAATACCACGAGTGCTCGGAATACTATCGATAGTTATTCTGTCGGAAATTAAAAATATCAAATTGCTTGGTAACACCACGAGTCCGCTCAAAGCAATTTGATCGCGTTTAAGATTTCTGACAGTATTAATGATAGTGTTGTTAGCACGAGTTGTAACTATTGAGATAATTTCCAGAGCCACCGAAGTTAGAAAAACGTATATTCTCGTTCATTTTAGTTCAATGAATGAAAGCTGTCAGACTGTCATTTATGATGTCATCATTGCTATCAAGATATATCCTTCATTGTTGTTTGCATGCGTGGTTGCCCATGACGACGTGGTGTTACAGGCTCAAAAGGAAGGAACTGTGTACTATCAGTGAAGCATCGTTTTTATTGGTTCTCATATCGCAGGAGATGCGAGTTTCATATAGCGAATGAAATTATCGGAGGTATTACCACGAGGGTTCGCAATACTATCGATAGTTATTCTGTCGACGATCAACAAAATCAAATTGCTTGGTAACACCAACACCACGAGTCCGCCAGGACGAGTGGTGTTACCTCAAAGCAATTTGATCGAGTTTAAGAATTCTGAGAGAATTAACGATAGTATTGTGAGCACGAGTTGTATTTATTGACATAACTTCAAGAGTCAACGAAGTTAGAAAAGCGTATATTCTTGGTTATTTTAGTTCAATGAATTAAAGCTGTCAGACTGACATTTATAATGTCATCCTTGCTGGCAAGAAGTTGTTTGCATGCGTGGTTGCCCATGACGACGTGGTATTACCGGCTCAAAAGGAAGGAACTGTGTACTATCAGTGAAGCACCGTTTTTATTGCTTCTCATATCGCAGGAGAAGCGAGTTTCATATATCGAGTGAAATTATCAGTGACACTTATCAACGTTGATTAAAGGCAAGAGAAAATATATAATTGTGACAATCAACTAACATAAGGTCACTAGGCCAAATTTTCCGGTTCAACCATTGACTACAGTTCATATTAGTAACCACGCATCGAAAAAAATCTATTCCAAGTTGAGAAGACACCATTTTTTTCTGAGTAAAGCTGAAATCGTCTGTTGATAAAAATTATACGAAGATTGAAAAATTATAAAAATTATTGCATTTCCGTTCAACCTAGATGCATTGAAAATATAACTTGATAGAATATAATTCAAAAATACCTAATGACACACGCTAATCGGGACAACCTGGCAATGAAAAAAAATAATAAAATGTGTTCAACTTGGTAGAAAACGTATCCTCCGCTTCGCGTCTGGAATTAAAAACACGTATTTTCTGTCGTTGATAAACAAACAACAAATACTGAATCAGACGAAAAGCTCATTGTTCTCATTGTCTCAGTAATCAAAGACTTACTTAACGCTGTTAACAATACTATAACTATTAGAATTATACCTCAACCTAACTGGAAATTGTTTCTTTTCAAAGTTGTTGCATGTTCAAATATTTTTCTATTCTCATTGATGGGTCGTACAAATTGAATTATCAAATATTCAGAGTACGAGAGTATCAGTCGATATGTGCAAACAAGAAGCAACTATTACCATTTTTCTGCCTGCAATAACCCTCTTGCGCCCTTTTCCAACTTCTTTTTTCTCTCCTGCACTTACATCAGGATTTAATATCGCTCAGACTCTTCAATATTCACTCGGGAGAATAGCCGTAAAGTTAAGAATTTTCAAGTGCAACAGATGTACATTTTTTAATGTAGAAGATATTAAAAAGGGGATAAAACAAGGATACGGCTGTATCGGAGCCTCTGTTCTATGTGCTGTTTCGAAACACTGTTTCAATGAAGAATAAAAAAAGCGTTAATGTAGAAGAAATACGACGCCGGCAGCATCATAGACTCAACCTAATTTCTCATAGAAGTAAGAAAAAGGATGGAAAGTTGGATGGAGTTGGGTGATTAGATTATTTTGCTTAATCGTTATTATCATCAGAATATGGATATTCATTTAATGAAATTAGATGTATTTCAAAATAAATATGAAAAGCAAAGTTTTTTTCTTAGAATTTCCACATGCTGCCAAACTCATGTTATCATTCAGGAGATCGTAGACATAAAGAAATAAGATTCTATTCAAATTACATTACGAACATTGTTTGAATAAGGTAAGGTGGCTTCCTTAGTCTGTCGAAAAAGGACAATTGCCTTCTCCGATTTTGACTGTGATTGCAACCTCCTATTCACTGTGGAGGTGGACTGGATTGTTCAGTAAAATGTTAGATTCCTTATTGTTTTTACATAAAATCGTTGTGATTGTCAATTAGGCAGTTTGAGAAAATATCTAGACAAGTACACGTTGTCGAGGTTTTGCCCTTTCAATATGACTCCCTAGCAACAGCACTAACTTGCTGAGATTGGATGGGGGGAGGGTTGAAGATTTACTTTAAAAAACATTCACTCAATTTTGTTGATAGCCCTTTCAACTTTTGACAGGATTGGAATTTTTCTTTGATTTTTTTGGTCAACTTAACTATGATATGAGCCTTAAAAATATAATGAAAAATGTCCATCTTTCAAAAAGGCGTCTAAAAGATTTTTTATCGATATTATTGGACGAGTGATAACTCATTCGAAACTTATTTCAATTTTACATAAAACAGCATGATTTTATACAAAAATATTCATCAAAAACAAAATGGGGGTACATAATGATAAAACTTTCATATGAGGATTCTCTGAAATAGATGATTATGACGAGCTACAGTAAAGTGATAAAGTATTTTTTGATATCTACAAGAGTTCCATGTCCCTCAAAATAGCTTGTAGATTACATTTTAGAAAAAAAAAGTCATATAACAAGGCAGGCAGATTGAATTCCAGCAAACTTTTTTCAATAAACTTGTAAAATTGATTCATTGATCGCACGAGGGGGCAAATTTACTAGGAATTTTTCAAATAAGATTTACGTCGATGAAAATATAATTCAATTCTCTTTACAACAATCAAATTTTTTGTTTAAATTTCGTGTTTATTTGCTTAACGGGACCATTCGTATATTTAACATTTTGTGTATTAAATTCAACTGGTACTTAAAAACATTTTAGTAGGGAAGAGGATGGTAATGTATTCAGACCATTATTTTAACCTTAGAATTACGCGTTACCAGTTTGGATTTGTAATTGAAAATCAACAGTTTATTCTCATTCGGTAACTTTGCTTTGCTTTGAGAATGATTGAAGGTAACTAACTGTCACTGCAGGCACCGCGTGATCTGCATGGGGATAAGTGTAATAGCACTCGTCAGAGTGAACATAATTAGCCTCCTTTACTGCAGTGCCTCCATAGTCCCACTTATGGTCCATACAGAAAATAACTCATTCAGGAATAAAATTCAATTCAACTAATTTAAATAAAAGTTCCATCCCAACTAAGAATATCGGTTATGTAAAATGTATTCATGAACTCATGATTTTTTTTTCTCACATCAATTATATTTTTGTTCATCTTTATTTCTGCGTTATCGCTTTCTTGATTAATAATTGGCTTCAAAGTGAGAAATATTTTTACTTCATTACTGCCCATCAGTAGGCCGCAGTGGTCATGATGGTAGAGCGCTAGTCTATCAATCAGAGGGACGTGGGTTCGATTGCCAGCATGGTCTCTGGTCTCGTGCTAGGAATCGCACGTTAAAAGGTAAGACCTCTTTAATCCTTAGCTCGCACAAGTTTCGACTTCTGAGGGCTGTCGTTCGTAGGGGGATGACAGCTGGTTAACGGAAAAAACAATTTGAAACAATTTTTAAGTAGGTACTAACTGTGATCGGAACAAACTGGAAATGTCAATTATCTTCTCAATAGTGTCGATCTGAGGCACAAAATATTTGTGAATTTATGAAGCTCTTAACTGAAACAAAGATCCTCATATATGAATCAAAATTTTACTTTATTGAAAATATTATTCCTACGTTACTTTTTTGAAGAAGTGATTGTGTTAAGATACCTCATGGCCATTATTTCATTGACATACAAAGTACGCACAATGTAAATGTGCTTATAAAATTGCGGTAGCCGCATCGCCATACTGTATTGGTGTTTGCTGTTGTGTGTATTGTCATCTATGTAAATGTTTTCATTGAAACAAGAAATTTTTGACAAGAAAAAAGTTACAGCAACTTTTTGAAAATGCACTTTTCGAAAAACATGCTTTAACTCAGAAACAATAATATCATCTATCGATGTGAGGTTTTAACTATTAAGTTTTTCATTAAAGATGACTCTCAGACAGATCCATCAGTTTTTACCTATCCGGTTGGAAAATAGGACTTTCCCTCTAAAAGTGTCCAATTTGGACTACTCTGTACATTTTGGTTTGACACATGACGTTATTCACATATGTATTTCAACCAGATCAGATACAGAAAAAATATTTTTGAGTATTAATGTAAACGGTTTGCCGATTTCCAAAAGAGGTTTTATCAGTTTCTAAAGTAGAGTTTTATGCAGAACCATTTGCTTAGGTATTAATTGTGGCACTCAACACCAAACCTAATTTCATTTTAAAATTATTCATTGAAAAATTATTGAAAGAGTTGCTAATCTCGGAGATTTATTTTTGAAACAATAATAATTTCAAAATTGGCATAGATGCTTTTATCTGTCATGCTCCAGTGAGACCTAATATAATTGGTATAAAATCAGTTATTTAATAATTATAATACTCCCTCATAAACACTCGCTGAGTGTACCCAAAGGCATAGCTGGTGCGGGTAGAGGACGACTATTATTATTATTTGCCATGGCGCTCCGGGGCGACTTACTGATTTTTGGTAGCGTATTCACTTTTCAGCTGTGGGAAACCCCGGAAAACCTACAGCACCACCTCGGGTGGTCGGTGTGCACTCCAAGCTAGCACCAAACGAGATTGGCATCTAGACAACTCACAATACACTTGCTTTTCAACAAGGCATGCGGTCGCCTATCGATCCGATATAAAGTAGATGAGAAAAATTTTCTTGTAACTACATTGGGCTCGAACCGACTATCGCTATGCTGGAGTTTCGAACGGCCTGTGCATTTGTTCTTGTTCTTATTCTAAAACACGTTGAGAATACCATAAACGTGATTTATTTCAGATTCCAAGAACAGATATTTGTGTCAATTTGAAACAAAATAAAGATCATTACAAAGGACATTCAGATTCATTCAGCTCGAAATAATAATATGAAAAAAAATATATTTTTATGCCTGTATTTTTCGTTTTCGAATATTCGATCATCATTCTTAGTTCATTTGATTTTTTATACTGTAAAGTAAGAATTTTTGTGCAATATATGTGATTTATATTCGTAAGTCTGCTTCCGTTGAAGAGCATATATGTAGAATAAGTACGTTTTTTATTGACATAATTTTCATAAATAATTTTTGTACTACTTCTATCTTTGTTATCAAATTTTTATATGCTCCGCCCCACCCAGCTATGCTATATTGTAGAGTACACCAAGGAGCAATACATTGTTCGCATCTGTGATATGTTGAGAATTTTTTTCAATTGCCTGAATTTGAACAATATGATTCTGAGTTTCTTTACGAGGGATAAGATTTGAAAATTTCATTTCATCAATTTATCATTTACTACTACTATGATATTTTGTGTTATCTACCTGTCTTATTCCATAGTCTGTTGTCTCGTGTCTGACGGTCTGACAGTGTAGTTGCAGTAAGTATAGATATGGTACTTTTATTGCAACTAAATTATTTGTTAATGACGTTTAAACCAAAACACGTTAGTCAAAAGGGCCCGAAATAAAAGTGATGTGAAGCATAATTTAGTCCACATTGCGAAGCTAAAATGCATGAGTGAGTATCTTAATCTAAAGTTTGAGTGGTATGTCTCATCTAGACTATTGCTAGTTATATACAGTGAGGACCAAAAGTCCGTCGCCCCCCCTGTAAATTCTTTATTCTACATATTAAAAAAAAATGTTAAATACATAAGTTGTAGGGTTTCATTCGATCTCTTTAATGGTTTGAGTTTCATTCATACAGAGTGTCTCAAAAAAGCACGGTGACTTAGAAGTTAATTTTTTTTAATGGGACACCCTGTATTTCATTGCATTATTACATTCTACGTTGAATTCTGAACAAGTTTGATAAATAGTTTTCTATCAAAAAAGTTAATAGTTTTGGACTTATGGACACTTGTAAATAATTATTTCGACTACTTTTGCACCAGTTCACGAATAAATTAATGAGGTAGGCTATGCACGCTAGGCGCGTTTATTTTATCCATGACAACGAAAAAAAACTCTTATCTGTTTTTGCCAAATGTCATTGACATTTTGTAGGTTTTCAAAACTTTGTTTCAAACGGTTTTCAATTTCTCTTGTTGATTAATATGGCTCGTTCAGTAGCAGACAAAGTTGGTGAAGCCAACCGAAATTACCACGCTGCTATTCGCATTTTCAATGAACGGTTTGCAGAACGTCCGATGTGTCGAAAATATCTGCAGAAATTGGTGGCAAAATTTAACCAAACTGGCACCGTGAAAGATGCTCCGAGATCTGGGAGGCCGAAAATAATTACGGAAGATGTTGAAATTCAAGTACTAGCGGAAATGGTAAATAACCCACAACAATCAACTAAGCAAGTAGCTGAGACATGTGATGTTTCTAAAACATCAGTAAAGAGGGTTTTAAAACATAATAAATTCCATCCTTACAAAATAAAAATTTTGCACCAATTGGTTGAAGATGATCCAGACCGGCGACTTGAATTTTGCGAGACCGTGGCAGAAAGAATTGTTGCAAATCGACTTTATTTGCAACACATCTGCTTTAGTGATGAAAGCACTTTTTACCTAAATGGAAATGTGAATACCCAGAATTGTAGATATTGGAGTGATGAGAATCCCCATGAATTCCGCGAGGGGCATACTCAATTTCCCCAGAAAATTAATGTTTGGGCTGGTATTTTAGGTAACCACATTGTAGGTCCCATATTCTTGGAAGAAAATTTAAATGGTCCCAGATACCTCCGAATGCTGCAAGACACAATAAGTCCCAGTATCGATGAGATCGTTGCGCAAAACCCACATGAATTTTACTTGGATGTAACATTTCAGCAAGATGGAGCGCCACCACACTATTTTCGGGAGGTGAGAAATTACTTAGATGAAAGGTATCCAGGTAGGTGGATTGGACGTCGAGGTACAACAGAGTGGCCAGCTCGCTCACCGGACCTCTCACCGCTTGATTTCTTTCTCTGGGGCTAGTTTTTAAGACAGTTTGTGGGTCGTTAGATGAACTGCGCCGTCGAATTATTGAAGTGTGTTCAGAAATAACACCTCAAACCTTGATTAATGTTAGGGAAGAGTTTACAACCCGACTATTTATGTGCCAAGAAATGCATGGTGGACATGTCGAACATCTTTTGAAATAGATAAAAACTCACCGTTTTTAGTTATAAATTAAAATATCTTTTCAGTTTTTAATGATTCTTGATCTGTATTTATGGACTACCTTATTTGTTAATAAAATGTTTCAACTTCATATGTACTAGTTTTTCGTGAGATTCAACAACTCTAACAATTGTAAAATGGTACGACGAGGTAAGTAACACATGGTGCCATCAGCAGTTTGCAACATTGGATAGCTTTCAAAAAGTTAGGATAGGAAAGTGGAATACATTGTGATCCATTTGTTACGATTTTCTCATTGAACTGGCGCAAAAGTAGTCGAAATAATTATTTACAAGTGTTCATAAGTCCAAAACTATTACCTTTTTTGATAGAAAACCATTTATCAAACTTGTTCAGAATTCAACGTAGAATGTAATAATGCAATGAAATACAGGGTGTCCCATTTAAAAAAATTAACGTCTAAGTCACCGTGCTTTTTTGAGAAACTCTGTATGAATGAAACTTAAACCATTAAAGAGATCGAATGAAATCCTACAACTTATGTATTTAACATTTTTTTGTAATATGGAAAATGAAGAAGTTACGGGGGGGGGGGCGACGGACTCTTTTGGTCCTCACTGTATATACCGGATGGCTACGGAAGTATTGCCTACGGAATATCTCAGTTATTGTATGAAGTAGGTTTGTGAAATTTGGAGCGTCGATATAATGACATAAGATCTAGAATTTGAGCATATTGACATGTCGAAGTTAACTTCCGGTCTGACCGGAAGTAACATCAACTTTCTTATTTTAAATGGAAACTCTATTTTTTTTCTTTTTGCTTTATTCAGCATTCAATTCCCTTTCTAATGACATATCACAAGTTGGTATCTAACCATAAACTAGATCAGAAAAAAATTATTATTGAAATTCACCGAATAGGCCGTGGAAGCAAAATGCAAGCCAAAAATTGAAAAGTTGGCTATGGAAACCATACGTCACTTGATAACAGTTGCTACTACTGTGATATTTTATTTTCATTCGTCGGCGTTATAAAAAGCCGCCAAAAAAAATATTGGAAAAATTGGGAAAAAAACAATACTTTGTAGGTCCATAACTTAAATAGGAACATACAACTTTTTCTTGCCTGTACTATTCAGCATAACCATTCCTTTCTAATGATATAATAGAAAGTAATTTTTTGAAATGAAATACCATTATTTTTAATGTTATTTTTGCGTATGGCGATAATCTGTTTTGTTATTTGAAGAATAATAATTGGATTTTTTGGTATTTCATTTCAAAAAATTACTTTCTATTATATCATTAGAAAGGAATGGTTATGCTGAATAGTACAGGCAAGAAAAAGTTGTATGTTCCTATTTAAGTTATGGACCTACAGAGTATTGTTTTTTTCCCAATTTTTCCAATATTTTTTTTGGCGGCTTTTTATAACGCCGACGAATGAAAATAAAATATCACAGTAGTAGCAACTGTTATCAAGTGACGTATGGTTTCCATAGCCAACTTTTCAATTTTTGCCTTTCATTTTGCTTCCACGGCCTACTCGGTGAATTTCAATAATAATTTTTTTCTGATCTAGTTTCTGGTTAGATACCAACTTGTGTTATGTCATTAGAAAGGAAATTGAATGATGAATAAAGCGAAAAGAAAAAAAATTGGGTTTCCATTTAAAATAAGAAAGTTGATGTTACTTCCGGTCAGACCGTAAGTTAACTTCGACATGTCAATATGCTCAAATTCTAGCTCTTATGTCATTATATCGACGCTCCAAATTTCACAGACCTACTTCATACAATAACTGAGATATTCCGTAGGCAATACTTCCGTAGCCACCCGGTATAGCAGCAAGAGAAACTGCAAAATAAGGTATTAAGAGTGTAATGTGACTAACAATTCATTTCACATTGCGATGGTTCAATGAATTAATGTGCATATCAATTTGAAGATTCAATGTTATGTCATTTTTAGACCATTGTGAGTAACATTTGGCATCACACTGTTATACTTTAGTCGGTCAGGAGGACCAAAATTGAAATAAAGTGATGTGATTAACAATTCAAATTTTTTATTCAGACTTTTTGACCCTGAAAGTAGGTATAGATCTTCAAAGTTCGAGGTATCATGAGGTCGGTGAAAAATTACACGGAGTCTCGAGCTGTACACGAGTATTCATCCGGGAATGCATGTGTTTATAACTCCTACTGTCATTTCTACTTCTATGGCATTTCTTGTCCCTGTTGCATGTTATACACTCACAGCAGAGACTAACTTAAAAATGCGTTCCAACGTTCAGGTTTACGCTAGAAGAATTTTCCAATAAAAGGACATTCTGGAGGCAAGTCTAATGAAAAAATGCCCTGTGACGAAAACATGGAGAATCAGGTGGTTTTATTGAAACAACCAAGAAAAACTAGAGAGATTGCTTGAAGCTTCTTCCTCCGTATTTGCGAACTTAAAAGGAAACTTTTTCTGTGAGATACGCTTGAAAAATCAGCTGAATTATCTATTAGAAGCACGAACAGTAGAGAGACTGAGAAGGCGAGTTTTAAAAATCGAAATCAGTTTAATAGGAAATGGAAACTTTTGGGAACATCTGAAGGAGAATCTTTATTTGAATTTGATTCATTTTTATGGAGCAGAAATTATACGTGGATTGAAATTCTCGATTCGTAATGAGTGCAAAGAGAATAGAAATTACAGCTCAAAATTACTGATCATCATCATTTTCTGATTATGGACTAACATTAGTTATTTGAAGCTGTTTGATATTTGGTTTCCGTTTATCAATCATTTGAAAAATCAAGATGAATAAATCAGTTAGCAGTGATTCTACGAAGAATATCAAATGAATGAAACAAAGTAATTTTGGCTGCTGTCTAAAATACTCTTATCTACAAAAATTTCTATGAAGTGAAAAATTGAGGCAAATATCTGACAGGGAATTACTTTCCAACACGGACATTGAATTTCATCTGTCATTCATTTGAACAACGTTCCTCACGAACACAAGTGCTAATTGTTATAAAGCCATTGAATACTATTTTTCAGACTACATTAGGGTTTGTTCCATAAAATAAAATATAATATTCAAAAAGCCTTATAGTCCCTACCCCTTCAAGCCCAGGTTGCCATAAGTGGAAACAAGCTCAAATTGATGAATATTTTAAACAAATATTTAAATGATATCGTAGTCGAGGGATAGTTAAGTACCCTGTGATGGAATACTTTAGTGGGAGAAATTAAATTTGATTGAATAATTTGAGGTCAAATGCATGTATCGTCAATATAAATATTCTTGGCGGTCTCCAGTATAAAATGATTTATTTGCAATGGTTCAGTGCTGCAGTATTTTATTGTTTTTTGGTGCGTTTTACAAGGTCGAGAAATTATTATCGACAATTGGGTACATATCTCCGAAACTAGAAGAGATTTTGTATGCAAAAAAACTGGTACCATGAAGGTTAATCGAGAGATGTCCAGAGAACTAACTGAAATAAGTCTCAACAAATTCCGAACTTATTTTGTATAAAAAAATTATGTTTTGATCAGATAGATCAGATATAGAGACAAAAGAGATTTGATGAAAAAATCGTTACCTACTAGACGTAGACATCAGTCTCTACTAATTAATGTACCACTTCAAAATCCATCTGCCTTTGAACACTACAATAAAAATACAGGATATAGGTGTTTTGGAGTTTCATAAGAGTTTGATTGATGGCCTACTTGCAACATGTTCTCCAGCGTATACAACTGAAAAGCAAGCATTCCAAGAAAAAAAAAAACTAAAGAACATGGATCTCGTCGCAAACGAGGAACTAGCAGAGTTTGTTACCAACAACAAAAGAAAAGAACTTATATAGCTATTATGTGTGTGGTATTCACATTTTTCTCTATAATATTCAAAGAAATCTCTTTGGTGTTCAATGTACTTATTTGCTTTGTGCCATTTATCATTTATTTTCTACACACAAGAGTTGTCAATGGAACAAATCTTATTTTAATTTCACTTTCTGAGCCACTGTCTTTTTATATAAATCAATTCTGTATAGTAGACAGAAATGTTTTATTTTCCATTTGAACTCCATTTCGTTCAAAAGAATATACGTATTAGGATCAAAAGAATGAAATATCATATGTTACATTCACCTTCTACTCCACTGCTTTTTTGTATAAACTTTTTTCTGTTTATAATGCAAAAATGTGATTTTTCTATTTCGATTGCATATCACTTACATTAAAAATATACCCATTTTTAACATTTCACTGTTTTAAGCCCCCATAGTAACTCCAATAGATAAAAATCTATAAATTCACCTTCTAGTTAAAGAGAAATACTTTTATAATTTACTGCCACCATAATTAGAACATTACAAAAAAAAATTTAAAAAATCTATTTTTCACGTCATCCAGGATTGAAGGGGTTTTCATAAAGTTGCGATTCACAATAAGTAGCACATACCCAGTATTTATTCAGGTGATCATTTCCAACCAAATTTTGTAAAAAAAATTGTAAAATTTGTTTTTACGAATCACCCGTGTTCTGGAAAAAGCCCCTCAAAAGCAGAGCTTGTGCAAGCAAGGGAGATCCGGGACCTACAGTTTAAATAAAACTGGATTTCGAACCACTTTAGCTTGGTAGCAGTCTGTTCCGGGGATCGAACCAGGCCGTCTAGGTGGGAGCCATGGCTCTAACACCACGACCAACACTCACTCACAAATGAAGGATAATAATAATAATAGTATTAAAAATACTCCCTCATAAACACACATAGAGTGTACCCAAAGGCATAGCCTGTGTGGGTAGAGGATGGCTATTATTATTATTTGCCGTGGCGCCATTATATTCAATGGCTTTACTACAATTAGCATTTACAATTGTGGCCGTATTCTTTCAGATATTTGCCTCATTTCTCGTCTTTGTGTAAATGTGAGAAGAGAAGGTTGTTTCCGAGAGTAGTCGAAATTATTTGTTTCAAAATTAGGATGAATGATGATCCGAGAAATTAGAGAATATCGGTTAATTGAGACCGCAGTTCTCCAAATATGTATATGGCTTGGGAACTATTATGCCTTCGATTCACAATGATTATTTATTCCTCAGAAATGTTTTCTTCCCCTCGTTTCAAAATTATCCTACCAATCTAATGTGAAATATCTGTATGGGACGGTGAGTGCATTACTCGTTTACGAGTTTTGCTTAGCAATAGGTAACTCCCACTTTTTTACCAATCTATTGTACCTAGTTGAGGTGAGCATTCTAAAATTGTTTACTCATAATAGTTATTTGCAACAATTATTTACATTCATTAATTAACAATTAGCAATTAACAAGTGAGGGAAATATGCGATTTATGCACATTCAATTAACATTTTATAAAAAATAGTACGCTGGCGCACAAGCCGGCGATTCGGACTGGCAGAACCATAACCTTGTATTATCATTAATTGTTTTTTATCAACGTACCGAATTTCAATTTTCAAAATGTTTGATTATATAGAAGAGGCTGAGTCACTTTTTTTTCCTAATAATGTTATTGAAGACCAGTTTTTTATGTTGAAAAAAAGAAGAAATATGAGATAGACTGTTAAACCAATAAATGGACAAAGGGAAGAAAATGAAATGTTCAATTACTCGATTAAATCAATGTATTCGCACCATCAGGAGTAATTTTGTAGCTACACAAGAATGCCTTGCCACCAGTCCACAAATTGCTTAAAATATTACAGTAATAACTGTTGTCATTTGTAATATGAAGGTAGACTAGTACATTGTATCATCCGGATCCCATTAAAAAAAAAAACAAACGAATACACTGTTTTTAGTGTAATTTTTATTTTCTGTCAGATAAGGTTTGACCAATTAAAGTACTTAACATTGTTTAAAGTTACCAACTTCTCACTTCTTACTTGTTACTTATTAAATGATAATTTTCTGCATAAACACTGTCATTAGAAATCATTAAGTTCATCTTTTGATTGGTAATTGTTAATTGTCGCTGCATAAATCCACCTTTTGTTGAATATTGTTGTCAGTGTTATATTATATTCAGTGAACTATGATTGCTGCTTTGTGTTATATGCATTCCTCTTATGCCGATTTTCTAAAAAATATTAATGAAAATGTAGCCATTCTCGCTGTAATTTGGTCACTTGGAATGTATACGCCGCCGACTTTTCAAATTCACATATGAGCAAATAACTTCCCCTTCTTTTATTAATTTATTTATTTATTTTTACGGCAAGCTAATTTACAATTACATAGAAAGATAGAAATAAAAGGAGAGAAGAAACAAAAATAACAATTACAACTTTCTAATAGCTTTTCTGAAGGAAGCTAAAGATGAATCGAACAGTTCAAGTTTGTTGCTGTTAGTGTTTGCTAATCTCATAATTTTATTGAGATACTCATTTTGACCATAAGTTGTTCTGTAGAAAGGAATCTTGAAGATGTCACTATTTCTATTTATTCTAACATTTACTGAAAGCGGGATAAGTTCAACAATTTGAGGACAATCGATACTGCCATTGATAATTTTATGAAGGAATATCAGACCGATTTCTAATCTTCTATGTGTTAAAGTGCTCTTGAATTCAGAGTTTTTAATATTTGTGGGTAAAAATATTCAAGGGTAATATAACAAGACCTTGATAAATAGTCGACTATTTTTATTGCATCTAAATTTCGACTGTATTTTATAATAATTTAACGAGACATTATTTTGGCATTAATGATCTGATTCATCTCTGATTATTAATGCCAAAATAATGTCGACTAAAATTAATAAATACAAGAGAAATTTAGCTGCAATAAAATAGTCGACAATTAATCAAGGTCGTGTTATATTTATGAAGATTATTTCTTGAATCCATTTCTTCATATCTGTCATATGAATGACACTGTATTGTCAGGAATTGTAGCCTCGATATCTCATCGTTTTTGATTTTTCCAAACCGATTCATTTTCAAATAATTATTCAGCTTTAACACGATTGATTCTATTTGACGTTTAATATGTATTTATTTAGAGTACTGTCAGATGCTCAGGCTACTTGATATGAGTATCATGCTGAATAGTCGGTGACTATTGTGCATCATGTAAATAGTCGCTAATAGAGCGTGTTGATTGGTCCTGTCAAACAGGAAAAAAACGTATGATTGGTTGATGACTGATATTTAATAGACGAAAGAAATAATCATCTCTATTCATTCCCCAGTTATAGCCACAGTATCTCAAGAATGCATTTTGAGTTCAATATCAACTTCGTAAAGTGGTGACCAAATGACAGAGTTATATTCAAGTATGGACCTCACTTTTGCAAAATAGATTGTAAAAGATACTAATTTAGAAGTGAACCTTTATTCTTCTTTGTCCATTGGTACTTGTTTATAACTCCTAACTTCAATATCATGACAGGTAATGTAACGTTATGTCAGATTACTTCACATAAATAGTCTTCAGTTCTCTTGCTGAGTGGAGAGAAAAGCCTAACATTTTTTGAGCACGACATGAGATTTTTGAGTCGAATATAACCCCCAAATCTTTGATTTTATTGCACACTGATGAATTGGTGCCGTTGATTTGGTGACTGTAATCAATAGTCTCAAAATTACGTGAAAAATTTATTTTTAGACATTTAACCAAGTTAAGTTTTTGTAAGTTAATGTTACACCACCTTGAAAGATTAATTAATTCAGAATGTAAACTATCAGAATCAGATATGGATTGAACTGTTCTAAATATCTTTAAATCATCAGCAAATAATAGAAAGGAACTATTGGTAATAACATTTGGAAGGTCATCAACAAATACATTAAATAATACTGGTCCCATATGAGATCCCTGGGGAACCCCAGAGGGAATTTTGATAGGGTCAGATACTGAACTCCCGTATTTGACATACCTACTGTATCACTTAAATAGGATTTAATTCATTCTAAGATATTTCCTTCAAATCCCATGGATTCGAGCTTTGCAAGTATTAAACGGTGGTGTACCCTATCAAAGGCTTTGGAGAAGTTCGTATATACAGGCCGTTTCTTTTATCATGTGGTAACATTGCTAAATTCTAAACCGTAATAGATACAAAGACGATTAAATGGGAAAAATTGTAACTATTGTGGTGAGCAGTACATTGGTCAGAGAAAATCTACGGGGACTCTCGCCCTTCCCGACTTATACAGGGAAAACTAAAAATGCTGTTTTTGGTTTTTTACGAATAGAATGGTTATTTCAGAAAATATAAAAAAATTAAAGAGGAAAGTTTTATCGTGATTTTATCGCTCTATCAATATTTTTGATGAAATAGACAGGTCCGTATTTGAAACAAATAGTTGAAGATGGCGGTGTTGACACAAAACGTTTGATTAAAAATTTATCATTACGTAGTTCTAGTACATTTTGAATACAATAAAACTTTCCATTTTCATTTTTTTATATTTTCTGAAATAACAATTCTATTCGTAAAAAACCGAAAAGAGCATTTTCAGTTTTCCCTGTATAAGTTGGGAAGGGCGAGAATCCCCGTAAATTTTCTATAACCAATTTACTGCTCACCATAATAGTTACCTTTTTTCCCATTTAATCGTCTTTGTATCTATTACGGTTTAGAATATAGCAATGTTACCACATAAAAGAAACGGCCTGTATAGAGTCCACCTGCAGTCTATTCTCTAATGGTTGAAGAACGACCTCTGCAAAAACCATGTTGTTTGCTGATAAGAATGTTTTTGAGGTCCCAGGATTATTTTTTGGAAATTAAACAGTCAAGCATTTTTGGTAACTCAAATTGATTAAATACACCTTTATAGTTGGTGAAATTATAACGTGTTTTCAAGAATTGAGAAATATTCCTTTTTGAAGAGATAGATTAAATAAAGAGTGAATTGGTTTTGCTAAAGTAAAAATTTAATTTTTGATCAAATGCAAAGGGCCATATGATAATTTACATGGAAGAGTGATTACTAAATCGATAATTTATTTAATATCTACAGTGTAAGAGCAACTGTCAACAGTATTATCGTGGGTATCAGGTATAATGTGGGATTTGATTAACTATAGTATCATCATACACTGTCGAAAAATAGTCTGAGAAGAGATTAAATATTTCGTTAGAATTTGAACTAGAAATATTATTATAAGTCATACAATGTATGCAATACAATATATGTTCAATTGTCTGAATTTCGCAATTTTCATCATATTATAGCAAAAGAAATTTAACGAATTATTCGAATTGATCACTAACAGATTGGCACTTATTGATTTTTCAATAAGAAGGTGTAAGTAGCGAGCATGTTTTTATTTATATTATCAGTTAGGTTAGATGAACGATTACTTATATTGTAAAAGGTTTCCATTCAATTCGGATAGTAAGGTTAGGTCATTTTCCTCTTTCTTCTTTTATTCTCAAGCCACAAGAGAGAGAGCGGAGAGAGCTTTGTGCACCGTCCAACCTGATGGCAAGCCATTGGAAGTGTGCCTTCAATGATTGAACGTGTGGAACTATAAAAATGTACGGGAAATGCAAGAGTGTATTTCTGGTGGAAGGTTACATAGAACACAGCGTTTTCTATATAAACAAAGTGTCAAAAATTATAGAAAATTTTGTCACAGAATCACATAAAATGTCAACTTTTTTTTCAAATAAATTGTCTTTTATCATTATAAATTATGATAAAGGCTGTCTTTCTGAGTTCAACCATATAAAAATGTATATATTTTCATCGTGAAAACGTCGAGTAGTACGAGTGGTAAAAAACTGCTAGGTCGCCAGATCTCATCACAATATACTTTTTTCTCTGGCCCTATCTCAGTAATGTGTTAACATTGAAGCCCTTGCAAAAATCGAAGTTCTCTATAAACGTCAGTCTCCAAAGAGAGTAAGTACTTAGATTGTTATGACACGGAAAAGTTGTGTTCTGAAAACAATTGAGGACGTTACTTTGAACATCTGATTAATTTGTATTTCCTTGTTGGTGTTCCATTTTTGCATAAGAAACCTCAACAACGTTTTTCCATGAAGTTACATTTCCCAAACATCCGCGTAGAAACTGTTACCTAAAAATGTTCAGTTCAATTTCAGAATAATAAATGTTCTCGAAGTTATTATGAAGGAAATTTTCAAAGTTTTATATATGGTTGATCTCAGAAAGACAGTCTTTATCATAAAAAATTAAAAAGTATGTCAATTCATTTAAAAAAAAGGTGACATGAAATTTTTTAACGGGTGAGAACATGTAGATAATTGAAATCAGGCACTCAATGGCTTCCAATATACCATTGGAAAAATGTATGAGGAACGTTATTGTTCTCTCTACAGATAAGAAAGTTACAAGACCGTAAATACTTTTCTGAATCACCCGGTATATCATGAAAATGTATGTCATGCACATTTAGACTATTCTGAGTAACATGCGGCCTCTGGTTGTGATTCAATAAAATAGATAATCGGTAAAGAGGGCCTGAAATTGGAGTTAATGATTTTGTGATGTGAGTTAAAATGTATTTCTCATTGCTGAAACATATTGATGTGCGTCCTGATTCGAAAATTAAATATTATATCACATTCAGACCATTGTGAGTAACATTTGGTTTCACACTGTGATACGTTGTTCGATCAAGAGAGCCCGAAATGAAAGTTAATGATATTGTAATGTGAGTAACAATCAACTTCATATTGCAATGCTATAACAAATTAATGTGCATCTTGATTTGAAAATTAAGCAGTGTTATGTCACTTTATACTATCGTGAATAACGTTTGGCATTACATTGTAATACATTAGTCGATAAAGAAGACCTGAAAAAAAAAAACACGATGAGATCGTAATGTGGGTAAAAACTTACCTCTCATTGTAATACTAAAATACATCAAGATGCGCCCTAATTCCAAAATTGAATAATACGTCACATTTAGACCATTCTGAGTAACATTTGGCGTCAAACTATGATAATTTTGTTGGTCAAGAGAGCCGAAATAAAAGTTCGTGAGATTGTAATGTGGGTTAAAATTCAATTCACTCATGTGAATGTGGATCACTCTACTGTAGTTGAGACCATTGTTAGTGGGCTTCCACTAAAATTTCCAGTATAATATCGATGAGTTTTCAATTGTTGATTGGCGACTTCAAAGGAGTTATCAACTGGAACTTATAATCAATTAAAGCACGTTTGATGTTATACTACTTCATTAATTTATTCCTGGTTAATGGGAAAACTTGGTTATAAACTTTTCTGAAAATGCCATAAAGATTAATTAATTTCACAAGGTAACTAGTGTAAAAAATAAATTACATCGTTTTATACCGACACTCGAAGAACTATTACCCCCTAACGTTAATTTTAACGAGAGCTAAATTAACCAAATCGATTACTCATTTTATTGAGAGCACCCATTTTCCGTGCCAGTCGTATTCGGGGTATTCCCGCTCCAAAACTCTTTGAATATCGTTAAGCGTACCTTGCATAATTTGAAATTATTAAAATTATTCCGGAGAGTTATTGAAATCTACTTCGTTTCATAATGCCAGTGAGGTGGAACAAAAATTAAAGGAAGTAACGAAATATCAGGTTAGAGAAACGCAAATATCTGCTGAAGCCCAAAACACTATTAGAAATTAGATTTTTAATGGTTTGAATAAGTAATGATGTCCAATGCTGAACGGAGATTTGACTAGGTTTCCTATTTTGGAAACTGAAAAAATTATCGGAATATCGGTCCAGTCGCCCAATACAAAATTTTACAGAGAGACGCTGGAAAACTATGGTGTTCAGTCAAATATTACAGGCTCGTACAGATGTAGTTCGATCTCGATTATATAAAGACCTCGTCAAAATATTTTTTTTTATTGTTTTTACGAATCACCCAGGTTTTTGGGGGAAAGCAGAGCTTGTGCGAGCAAGGGAAATACGGGACCTACAGTTTGAATTGAAGTGGATTCCGAACCACTTTGGCTCAGTGGCAGGCTGTCTCGGGAATCGAACCCGGGCCACCTGGGTGGGAGCAATTGCTCTAGCACCACGACCTCTTCACTTTGTCCTACGTTACCCTTGTTACTTCCATACATTCCAACTGTATATGGGTATGTGAAGTATAATGAAGTCAAATATAACGAGAGAGTATATTAGGTATGTTGACATAAGAAGTGAACATTTTTTTGTGTATAATAACTCTCTAATTGTATAACAACCATAGACACATGTTTCCGGCAGTTATATTGATACTATGTTCAATATAGTTTGTTGTAATATCTTGAAACATTTACATATAATCTATTCATGATACAGGGTTGAATATAACCATAACATAAAACGAACCTACCTTGTGTGAAGTTCGATCTTGATTATATAAAGACGTCGTCTGAATAATTGAAGCCCCACCTACCCTTGTTACGGACACATCCCAACTGTATATAATATTTGAAGTCTAAAAAAGTCCAATTCAACGAGGGACAATAAATATTACGTATGTTAACATATGAAGAGAATTTTTTTCGGGTACCGTAACTCTGAAATTTTTTAGCAACACGTGTTGTAGACTGTTATATTCATACTATATAATATATATTGTTGCAATGTATTTAAACATCTACAGATAATCTATAGTTTACGTCGTTCATTTATAGTCAATATTTATAGTAATATATTTCCATTGTTGATTAAAAAAAAAAAAAATCTATATTATTCCGAGTCCATGAAGAATTTTGCTTTGTTGATATTGCTGCTCACTATCCAAAAATCCAATAATAGCTACAATTTGATACTGTCTAGCTTCCATTGCGGACTCGGTTTTTCTGAGGACTCCCAATGCTGCATCAACACTGCTGGTGTCTCCAAATTGTGCCATCTGTTGAGGAGAATGACTTGGATCCAGAACTAACAGGATTAAGTTGCCATCTCGGTGTACTTCTATACCCATTATTGTCCTACTATGACCTTGATGTTGTAATTCATGATATAATGTTGATTATAACCATAAGATCAAACGAGCTTAGCTCAAGTGGAGTTCGATTTTGATTTTTGACTAGACTTCGCCCATTTGTATTTTTTTTCTCTGATAATAAATGAAGACAAATTATTATTTTTAAATAAATTAAGTCCCACCCTACGCTTGTTACTGCGATACATCCCAACTGTATATATGTGAAGTCAAATGAAGTTCAATATATCGAGGAAGTATATTAGAGAATTTATTTTCTGGGTACAATAACTCTCAAATTTCATACCAACCGTAGACACGTGTTTGAGACTGTTATATTGTTACTATGTTCAATATTGATTATATAAAAACCTCATCGAAATAACTAAAGTCCCACTTTACCCTTGTTACTGCCATACATCCCAACTGTATATACAGTGTTTCTCACTTTTCATGGAAGCACCCCTGTAACTTCCGTAATTATCGAGGTAAAATTATGGAACTCACAGGACTGATGAAAATGCTGGAAATGCATCTATCAGGTCAATGGTGTTGGCCTAAGTGATATACACTGCCCGCCATTCGCGATGGAACAACCCATTTTCACGGTAAATCATACTAGGGAGCAAAATAGGCTGAAGATTCTTTGAGATTCGTGATCAGGACCCATAAATTACTTCAGATACACCTTTTTCTTGAAAAAAATCCACTCCTGAAAAATTCAAATTTGTCTCACTTTTCATGGAAGCACCCCCGTAACTTCCGTAATTATCGAGGTAAACTTATGAAACTCGCAGGACTGATGAAAATGCTGGATATGCATCTACTGGCTCAATGGTGTTGACCTAAGTGATATACACTGCCCGCCATTCGCGATGGAATAACTCATTTTTACGGTAAATCATACTAGGGGGCAAAATAGGCTGAAAATTCTTTCAGATTCGTGATCAGGACCCCCCAAATTAGTACAGATACACCTTTTTCCTGAAAAAATTTCACTTCCAAAAAATTCAAGTTTGTCTCACTTTTCATGGAAGCGCCCCCGTATCTTCCGTAATTGTTGACGTAGAATTGTGGAATTAGCGGAATTGAAGGATATACCAAAAACACATTTCACCTGAACCAACACTTCTGATGGAGAATAATAATAAAATCATTAGCTTATGGGCTCTCAGTTTAGAAATAAATCAATTCAACCAACGGAAATATTCACTGAAAGTGTTTTTTCGGTACAAAATCACATTTTATAAACTCTCAATATTCGTTCACTATAATAAATCATTGCCATCCTCTTTCGCGAATTCAAATTCTTATATTCAATAAAAATCAAGGGATGTCCGGACGTTGCAGTGGAAAACAAATGAGGATTGATATTAACCAACAATATTGTTGATAGAGCGTATTAAATCCATTCTCACTTCCTAGTGTTAATTCTGTTATTGTTCCTGTTGCTGTTGTTTTTCTTGTTCCTGTTGTTCCTGTTGATCCTATTGATCCTGTTGTTTGCGTGTTCCTGTGAGTTTCTTCTCTGTTATTTTCTATTGATTTTTATATCGATTTAGTCTAAAACATGTCCCGACGAACTATACAAGAGAAAATTGAAATAATACTTATGATTGGAGAAGGTGCGAGGTCTTATCGCGAAGCAGCCTCTGAATTTAATAGAAGTTACTCACTTGATATTCCTGTTCGTGTTTAGGATCCCCGAATTACTGCTACTACACCTGTCTCTTGAAAAATTTTCAGTCTTGAAAATTTCAAACTTGTTACACTTCTCGCCCCCGTATCTTCCGTAATTTTTGATGTAGAACCATGAAATTACCAGGATCGATAGATACACCAGAGATGACCTCTCTGCACGAAAGGGGTCATCATCCGTGAAGTATTTGAAAAAAAATTGAATTTTTCAGAACAAAATTTTTTCAGGAGACAAGTGTATTAGTAGTAATTTGAGGATCATGAACACGAATCCGAAGGAATTTTGGGCCAATTTTACTCCCTAATATAAGTTTCTGGAAAAATGGGTGGTTCCATCGCTGTTTTCGTGCAGTGTATATATCGTAGGATGACACCTTTGTTGCAGCGAGTTCATTTCTAGTAAATCTATCGATCCTGAAAATTTCATGGCTCTACGTTGAAAATTACGGAAGATACGAGGGTGTTTCCATGAGAAGTGAAACACACTGTATGATAACATACCTAATATAGTCCCTCGTTGAACTAGACTCCACATATATACAGTTGGGATGCATCGCAATAACAAAGGTAAGGTGGGTCTTTATTCATTTCGAGAAGGTCATAATATAATCAATATTGAACTCCACTTGAGGTAAGTTCGTTTCATCTTATGATTATAATCAACCTTGAATCATGAAAAAATTGTGTAGATGTTCGAAGACAACAATCTATATTGAACATATTATCAATATAACGATCTCAAATACGTCTATACGGTTGCTATACAATTAGAGAGTTATTATACCCAAAAATAATCTCTTTATATTTTGACCTCTCTGCACGAAAGGGGTCATCATCCGTGAAGGATTTGAAAAAAAATTGAATTTTTCAGAACTGAAATTTTTTCAGGAGACAAGTGTATTAATTGTAATTTGGGGATCCTGAACACGAATCCGAAGGAATTTTGGGCCAATTTTACTCCCTAACATTACTTTCCGGAAAAATGGTTGGTTTCATCGCTGCTGGCGAGCAGTGTATATCACGTAGGATGACCCCTTTCGTACAGAAAGTTCATCTCTAGTGTATCTATCGATCCTGAGAATTTCATGATTTTTCGTCAAAAATTACAGAAGATACGAGGGTGTTTCCATGAGAAGTGAAACACACTGTGGAGAGGGGAAAGGACCCTGCACGGAATATATGGGATTTTGGTTGATTGCGGAATTCAATGAAACTCGGGTATGTTGTAGATCACGATCTGTCGGTAACACTTTAAATGGGCCATAATCAAATCGTTTGATTAGTTTCGGAGGAACAGGGTGATTTTGAAAGACGAAAACACAAAATAAAAATAATTTTCACATATTGTGATTATTTTTTATTTATTCACGTGATTTGGCTAAAATATTTCATGCCTTTGAAAACGCCATACTATTATTACGATCCAAAACAGTATTTCGCTTACCGGGGGAACTCAAAACAGCCAATTTCGATGTTGTTTACTCCACTTAGTATTATAGCGATATTTTCTAATTTAATTTCGAGATATGGCTGGGTAATGTTCACAATTTGAAAAATCAATACTATTATGATACAAATACAGTATTTTACTATATGGGGGTAATCAGAAAAGTACTTGAAAATATCCTATTAGGAAATTATATACGTCATTCATTCAATATAACCCTGTTTCTCCAAAACTAATCATACAATTTGATTATGGTCTATATAAAGAGTTACCGACAGATCGTACCACAATATACCCGAGTTTCATTGGATTCCGGAATCAAACAAAATCCCATGTATTCCGTGCAGGGTCCTTTGTTCGGGTATTAAAACCCCTCAAATTGTATAGCAACCGTAGACACGTGTTTCAGACTGTTATATTGATATTATGTTCAATATCTATTGTTAAAATGTCTTTAATCATCTATGCATAATTTATTCATGAGACGAGGATAATATCACCATAAGATCAAACGAACTTACTTCAAGTGAAGTTCGATTTATATAAAGACCTCGTCAAAATAAATAAAGTCCCACCCTACCCTTGTTCCTGCAATACATCCCAACTGTGATTACAACAACATTTGGACAGGTATAGGGAATGGAAATGACCAACTACATGCAAGCATACATCCAGGTTCTTGCCTCTCATTTTCCACTATGTGGGGATTTGTGGAAAAAAGGGTATTATTCGACTGCATCGGAATAATTTCCTTCAACTATGAGGAATTAGAAAAAAAATCAATAAAACATATTCCCCAATTTTTCAACTCTTTTATTGGAAGTGATACTATTATATTATATATTTATATTCATATGGTAGTGAGTAGGTTATTTAACTTTCTAAATTCCAATCGGGATTTGAGTTAATATCTCAAGGAGTCGTCACTATGGTACTGTTGTCCATAGTACAGTCTGAATAATCTGCATAAAAGCAGGGATGGCATTGCACGAAGGAATTGTATCTCAAATAGTAGTCGTAATTACAATGGGAACAATCCAATACGAAGTAACTGCAGTATCCGGGCCAAAAGCAATAGAGCTTCATGGCATATTCTTTCTTCATGAATTTAAATCGACAAATTCTCATAGGTGCATACGTTTTACAACTATATCTTGGATATATGAAAGGATTTACAACAGAGCACGGTTTCTGATTTTCTGGTCCGAAATACGGGGCCGCTCGTGGGACAAATGGAAGTTGTTGATTTCTGGGATCCTGAGACAATGTTCCAACTCGTATGTTGCCTCTTGCTGTGAAATGAGAGTGGATAGGTAGGTATTGCTTATTTACGACATTACTGGAGAGGTTGGGGTTGTTTCCGTCTTGTTGAATCCTGTTTGTTGTATTGGAGAAGATCTTGCTGAGTTTTGTTGATTCAGTAGTTAAAAATGATTCAAAATCCATACCACTTTGACAGCAATGTATTCGGCATTTGTCTAGACACATACTCTCCCGACATCTCCTCTGGCATATGGTACAGCAGTATTTAGCTTTGCAGCAAATTTGAGAAATCCCACAACATTTTTCTTGGTGAAATTTTCCTTGGAATATCATTATCTGTAGTAGACATAGAACGAAGACTAACGACGCAACACCCTAAAAAATAAAAAAAATTGGTGTTCACTATTTGGCTTTGTTTGACGGAAGGTCACTAAGGAAATAATGAAAAAAAGATTTCCAGTCCACATTCCGTTACAACTTTAACAACTATTCAACAGGAAACAACTAATGTCCCTTACTATCCTGGATTCATACAAAGAAAATGCGGAACAAAATTTCTGACAAAATACCGACTTTAAACCTAAATAATAATAATATTTATTTTCCTTTTTGATAAAAAGTTTGTATAGGAATGGTAGATGGATACTTTTCGTACAATCCGTCTCATGGCGTTGATGATCCATTAAAAAAAAAATCATTTTTCATAACTCTGAAAAAGTTTATTGTTCAAAAAAGGCTTACAAAACATATTGTTGCACTGGCCAAGTGTAGTACTGTGGTGTGGATGAAAAAACTAATACTTTTGTGATATTACCACCAATAATGTTCAGTTAAGAATGGCCTGAAAGTGACATTTTACAACTTCAACATCTCGTAAACTATGCATAGAATTCTTTTGTGCCCACACGGTAACTTCTGTTCAGAACACCGAGTTCAAGAACATTTTGAAAATTTGGACAATTTGACCGAAAGACTTTTTGCATAAGAAGTGTGCGTGGTCCTTTATGGCAGGAATTAAAATTTAAAGAAATTAATTGGCTGAATTACCAAATTTCCTACGACGCACAAACCATTACTGTATGATTGAGCAAAATCCATTACAGTGTTTTTAATATGTCATATGAAAATGAAAAGTTTCCATGGCAATGTTAGTTTTTTCTCAAACGCTTGGCAAATTTTTGTGTGATTATAGCTGCATGAGATTATTTGTCAGTGTTATACTTGTTAGAATTTCGTTAATTGTACCATTCCGAAACAGAAATTCACAACGTAGCACTTCTGCAGATGATTGGTTACGGAGGTAATACACGAGCACAGATAGAAGTTAGTCGCCTATTTCACAAAAAAAAATCCGGATTTGCCCCCTAAATCGTGAGCTTGGACATGTAAGGCAGATGGATAAACATTGGATAGTAGCCATGCATTCATCGATTTCATAAAATAAAATTAAAATGCATTCCTCTTAAAGAATACTAACTAACGAGCTCATGGAAGACGATGTTGATCGAGGAACGGACATTTATGAAAAATGATGAATATATTAGATTGTAATGTGATCCAATTAGAACATGTTTTGTATTCTGACGAGTGCACTTTTACACTTCACGAAAAACCTTCACTGGATGAGAGAAGCACCTTCACACTACTCTACGAAGTTAATAGTTGAGAAGGGATAGTTGAAAACCATGTCGTTGGTCATTTTTTCATTGATGATAGATTGATGGAGATTTTTATTAAGCAATGCTTCAAAATAATGTCGTGTCAACTTTAACAAACTTATATCCTGATCCAGCAAACCCACAAGTTCCAGCGAATATGATATCGTTCCAGCAAGATGGAGTACCGCCACATTACCAAATCAATATCCGGTAGATAGGAAGGAGAGGAAGAATTGAATGGCCAGTACGATCCTAGATCTTACGCTATTGAACTTCTTGTTATGCCATATGAGAAATATGGTATACAAAACTGAACCACTAAATTTAGCCAACTTATGAAAAAGAATAACGCTTGTCACAGATACTTCCTAACGTTAGAAGACAGTTTAATTTGTTTTCAAGATGTTGCAAAGAAATTCGAGGCGAGCATTTTGAACATATCCCACATTAAAATCCAATTTTTATTGTTTTCAGTTCAAGAACTACATAGATATAATTTCTTTTGTTAATTTTTACAAAATATTTGAAAACAACACTTTTGAATAAAAAATTAAGAGAACTCTCAAATGATGTACGACAAACGACGGGGACGGGGACGGGGACGGAGACGGAGACGGGGACGGGGACGGGGACGGGGACGGGGACGGGGACGGGGACGGGGACGGGGACGGGGACGGGGACGGGGACGGGGACGGGGACGGGGACGGGGACGGGGACGGGGACGGGGACGGGGACGGGGACGGGGACGGGGACGGGGACGGGGACGGGGACGGGGACGGGGACGGGGACGGGGACGGGGACGGGGACGGGGACGGGGACGGGGACGGGGACGGGGACGGGGACGGGGACGGGGACGGGGACGGGGACGGGGACGGGGACGGGGACGGGGACGGGGACGGGGACGGGGACGGGGACGGGGACGGGGACGGGGACGGGGACGGGGACGGGGACGGGGACGGGGACGGGGACGGGGACGGGGACGGGGACGGGGACGGGGACGGGGACGGGGACGGGGACGGGGACGGGGACGGGGACGGGGACGGGGACGGGGACGGGGACGGGGACGGGGACGGGGACGGGGACGGGGACGGGGACGGGGACGGGGACGGGGACGGGGACGGGGACGGGGACGGGGACGGGGACGGGGACGGGGACGGGGACGGGGACGGGGACGGGGACGGGGACGGGGACGGGGACGGGGACGGGGACGGGGACGGGGACGGGGACGGGGACGGGGACGGGGACGGGGACGGGGACGGGGACGGGGACGGGGACGGGGACGGGGACGGGGACGGGGACGGGGACGGGGACGGGGACGGGGACGGGGACGGGGACGGGGACGGGGACGGGGACGGGGACGGGGACGGGGACGGGGACGGGGACGGGGACGGGGACGGGGACGGGGACGGGGACGGGGACGGGGACGGGGACGGGGACGGGGACGGGGACGGGGACGGGGACGGGGACGGGGACGGGGACGGAGACGGAGACGGAGACGGAGACGGAGACGGAGACGGAGACGGAGACGGAGACGGAGACGGAGACGGAGACGGAGACGGAGACGGAGACGGAGACGGAGACGGAGACGGAGACGGAGACGGAGACGGAGACGGAGACGGAGACGGAGACGGAGACGGAGACGGAGACGGAGACGGAGACGGAGACGGAGACGGAGACGGAGACGGAGACGGAGACGGAGACGGAGACGGAGACGGAGACGGAGACGGAGACGGAGACGGAGACGGAGACGGAGACGGAGACGGAGACGGAGACGGAGACGGAGACGGAGACGGAGACGGAGACGGAGACGGAGACGGAGACGGAGACGGAGACGGAGACGGAGACGGAGACGGAGACGGAGACGGAGACGGAGACGGAGACGGAGACGGAGACGGAGACGGAGACGGAGACGGAGACGGAGACGGAGACGGAGACGGAGACGGAGACGGAGACGGAGACGGAGACGGAGACGGAGACGGAGACGGAGACGGAGACGGAGACGGAGACGGAGACGGAGACGGAGACGGAGACGGAGACGGAGACGGAGACGGAGACGGAGACGGAGACGGGGACGGGGACGGGACGGAGACGGGGACGGGGACGGGGACGGGGACGGGGACGGGGACGGGGACGGGGACGGGGACGGGGACGGGGACGGGGACGGGGACGGGGACGGGGACGGGGACGGGGACGGGGACGGGGACGGGGACGGGGACGGGGACGGGGACGGGGACGGGGACGGGGACGGGGACGGGGACGGGGACGGGGACGGGGACGGGGACGGGGACGGGGACGGGGACGGGGACGGGGACGGGGACGGGGACGGGGACGGGGACGGGGACGGGGACGGGGACGGGGACGGGGACGGGGACGGGGACGGGGACGGGGACGGGGACGGGGACGGGGACGGGGACGGGGACGGGGACGGGGACGGGGACGGGGACGGGGACGGGGACGGGGACGGGGACGGGGACGGGGACGGGGACGGGGACGGGGACGGGGACGGGGACGGGGACGGGGACGGGGACGGGGACGGGGACGGGGACGGGGACGGGGACGGGGACGGGGACGGGGACGGGGACGGGGACGGGGACGGGGACGGGGACGGGGACGGGGACGGGGACGGGGACGGGGACGGGGACGGGGACGGGGACGGGGACGGGGACGGGGACGGGGACGGGGACGGGGACGGGGACGGGGACGGGGACGGGGACGGGGACGGGGACGGGGACGGGGACGGGGACGGGGACGGGGACGGGGACGGGGACGGGGACGGGGACGGGGACGGGGACGGGGACGGGGACGGGGACGGGGACGGGGACGGGGACGGGGACGGGGACGGGGACGGGGACGGGGACGGGGACGGGGACGGGGACGGGGACGGGGACGGGGACGGGGACGGGGACGGGGACGGGGACGGGGACGGAGACGGAGACGGAGACGGAGACGGAGACGGAGACGGAGACGGAGACGGAGACGGAGACGGAGACGGAGACGGAGACGGAGACGGAGACGGAGACGGAGACGGAGACGGAGACGGAGACGGAGACGGAGACGGAGACGGAGACGGAGACGGAGACGGAGACGGAGACGGAGACGGAGACGGAGACGGAGACGGAGACGGAGACGGAGACGGAGACGGAGACGGAGACGGAGACGGAGACGGAGACGGAGACGGAGACGGAGACGGAGACGGAGACGGAGACGGAGACGGAGACGGAGACGGAGACGGAGACGGAGACGGAGACGGAGACGGAGACGGAGACGGAGACGGAGACGGAGACGGAGACGGAGACGGAGACGGAGACGGAGACGGAGACGGAGACGGAGACGGAGACGGAGACGGAGACGGAGACGGAGACGGAGACGGAGACGGAGACGGAGACGGAGACGGAGACGGAGACGGAGACGGAGACGGAGACGGAGACGGAGACGGAGACGGAGACGGAGACGGAGACGGAGACGGAGACGGAGACGGAGACGGAGACGGAGACGGAGACGGAGACGGAGACGGAGACGGAGACGGAGACGGAGACGGAGACGGAGACGGAGACGGAGACGGAGACGGAGACGGAGACGGAGACGGAGACGGAGACGGAGACGGAGACGGAGACGGAGACGGAGACGGAGACGGAGACGGAGACGGAGACGGAGACGGAGACGGAGACGGAGACGGAGACGGAGACGGAGACGGAGACGGAGACGGAGACGGAGACGGAGACGGAGACGGAGACGGAGACGGAGACGGAGACGGAGACGGAGACGGAGACGGAGACGGAGACGGAGACGGAGACGGAGACGGAGACGGAGACGGAGACGGAGACGGAGACGGAGACGGAGACGGAGACGGAGACGGAGACGGAGACGGAGACGGAGACGGAGACGGAGACGGAGACGGAGACGGAGACGGAGACGGAGACGGAGACGGAGACGGAGACGGAGACGGAGACGGAGACGGAGACGGAGACGGAGACGGAGACGGAGACGGAGACGGAGACGGAGACGGAGACGGAGACGGAGACGGAGACGGAGACGGAGACGGAGACGGAGACGGAGACGGAGACGGAGACGGAGACGGAGACGGAGACGGAGACGGAGACGGAGACGGAGACGGAGACGGAGACGGAGACGGAGACGGAGACGGAGACGGAGACGGAGACGGAGACGGAGACGGAGACGGAGACGGAGACGGAGACGGAGACGGAGACGGAGACGGAGACGGAGACGGAGACGGAGACGGAGACGGAGACGGAGACGGAGACGGAGACGGAGACGGAGACGGAGACGGAGACTGAGACTGAGACTGAGACTGAGACGGAGACGGAGACGGAGACGGAGACGGAGACGGAGACGGAGACGGAGACGGAGACGGAGACGGAGACGGAGACGGAGACGGAGACGGAGACGGAGACGGAGACGGAGACGGAGACGGAGACGGAGACGGAGACGGAGACGGAGACGGAGACGGAGACGGAGACGGAGACGGAGACGGAGACGGAGACGGAGACGGAGACGGAGACGGAGACGGAGACGGAGACGGAGACGGAGACGGAGACGGAGACGGAGACGGAGACGGAGACGGAGACGGAGACGGAGACGGAGACTGAGACTGAGACTGAGACTGAGACTGAGACTGAGACTGAGACTGAGACTGAGACTGAGACTGAGACTGAGACTGAGACTGAGACTGAGACTGAGACTGAGACTGAGACTGAGACTGAGACTGAGACTGAGACTGAGACTGAGACTGAGACTGAGACTGAGACTGAGACTGAGACTGAGACTGAGACTGAGACTGAGACTGAGACTGAGACTGAGACTGAGACTGAGACTGAGACTGAGACTGAGACTGAGACTGAGACTGAGACTGAGACTGAGACTGAGACTGAGACTGAGACTGAGACTGAGACTGAGACTGAGACTGAGACTGAGACTGAGACTGAGACTGAGACTGAGACTGAGACTGAGACTGAGACTGAGACTGAGACTGACACTGACACTGACACTGAGACTGAGACTGAGACTGAGACTGAGACTGAGACTGAGACTGAGACTGAGACTGAGACTGAGACTGAGACTGAGACTGAGACGGAGACGGAGACGGAGACTGAGACTGAGACGGAGACTGAGACTGAGACTGAGACTGAGACTGAGACTGAGACTGAGACTGAGACTGACACTGAGACTGAGACTGAGACTGAGACTGAGACTGAGACTGAGACTGAGACTGAGACTGAGACTGAGACTGAGACTGAGACTGAGACTGAGACGGAGACGGAGACGGAGACGGAGACGGAGACGGAGACGGAGACGGAGACGGAGACGGAGACGGAGACGGAGACGGAGACGGAGACGGAGACGGAGACGGAGACGGAGACGGAGACGGAGACGGAGACGGAGACGGAGACGGAGACGGAGACGGAGACGGAGACGGAGACGGAGACGGAGACGGAGACGGAGACGGAGACGGAGACGGAGACGGAGACGGAGACGGAGACGGAGACGGAGACGGAGACGGAGACGGAGACGGAGACGGAGACGGAGACGGAGACGGAGACGGAGACGGAGACGGAGACGGAGACGGAGACGGAGACGGAGACGGAGACGGAGACGGAGACTGAGACTGAGACTGAGACTGAGACTGAGACTGAGACTGAGACGGAGACGGAGACGGAGACGGAGACTGAGACTGAGACTGAGACTGAGACTGAGACTGAGACTGAGACTGAGACTGAGACTGAGACTGAGACTGAGACTGAGACTGAGACTGAGACTGAGACTGAGACTGAGACTGAGACTGAGACTGAGACTGAGACTGAGACTGAGACTGAGACTGAGACTGAGACTGAGACTGAGACTGAGACTGAGACTGAGACTGAGACTGAGACTGAGACTGAGACTGAGACTGAGACTGAGACTGAGACTGAGACTGAGACTGAGACTGAGACTGAGACTGAGACTGAGACTGAGACTGAGACTGAGACTGAGACTGAGACTGAGACTGAGACTGAGACTGAGACTGAGACTGAGACTGAGACTGAGACTGAGACTGAGACTGAGACTGAGACTGAGACTGAGACTGAGACTGAGACTGAGACTGAGACTGAGACTGAGACTGAGACTGAGACTGAGACTGAGACTGAGACTGAGACTGAGACTGAGACTGAGACTGAGACTGAGACTGAGACTGAGACTGAGACTGAGACTGAGACTGAGACTGAGACTGAGACTGAGACTGAGACTGAGACTGAGACTGAGACTGAGACTGAGACTGAGACTGAGACTGAGACTGAGACTGAGACTGAGACTGAGACTGAGACTGAGACTGAGACTGAGACTGAGACTGAGACTGAGACTGAGACTGAGACTGAGACTGAGACTGAGACTGAGACTGAGACTGAGACTGAGACTGAGACTGAGACTGAGACTGAGACTGAGACTGAGACTGAGACTGAGACTGAGACTGAGACTGAGACTGAGACTGAGACTGAGACTGAGACTGAGACTGAGACTGAGACTGAGACTGAGACTGAGACTGAGACTGAGACTGAGACTGAGACTGAGACTGAGACTGAGACTGAGACTGAGACTGAGACTGAGACTGAGACTGAGACTGAGACTGAGACTGAGACTGAGACTGAGACTGAGACTGAGACTGAGACTGAGACTGAGACTGAGACTGAGACTGAGACTGAGACTGAGACTGAGACTGAGACTGAGACTGAGACTGAGACTGAGACTGAGACTGAGACTGAGACTGAGACTGAGACTGAGACTGAGACTGAGACTGAGACTGAGACTGAGACTGAGACTGAGACTGAGACTGAGACTGAGACTGAGACTGAGACTGAGACTGAGACTGAGACTGAGACTGAGACTGAGACTGAGACTGAGACTGAGACTGAGACTGAGACTGAGACTGAGACTGAGACTGAGACTGAGACTGAGACTGAGACTGAGACTGAGACTGAGACTGAGACTGAGACTGAGACTGAGACTGAGACTGAGACTGAGACTGAGACTGAGACTGAGACTGAGACTGAGACTGAGACTGAGACTGAGACTGAGACTGAGACTGAGACTGAGACTGAGACTGAGACTGAGACTGAGACTGAGACTGAGACTGAGACTGAGACTGAGACTGAGACTGAGACTGAGACTGAGACTGAGACCGAGACCGAGACTGAGACTAAGGAAAGAAATTTTTTAATTTTTTTTCTTCACAATTTAAATTTTTAGCTCATATCGAAAGGTTATATTTGAGTGTAATTCGTTTTTCAAGTTTTATTTTGATTGAGAACATAGCGGGTCCTGCTTCAAAACACTAAGTTGATTACTGTTTCGGTAAATTAAAAAAATCTGGGATCTGGTCTAATATTTGGATCGTGGAACTAATAAGTGTAAGTATCATGTGAATGAAATAAATTATCAGCGTAAATAATGATTGCAAGAAATCAGCCACGAAGATTATTCGAAATTCACTTTGCAACCTTTTCTGTTTGCATGAAACTTGAAAACCTAGTTGTGACAGACAAGTCTGAGAAAGAGATATCATTTATTTAGCTGGTAGCTACAAAAACAAGAAATAGTACAAATAGTACGTAGTATACATTGAAAAATGTTTTGTCTGGTGTTATAATGTGAAATATTTCCTGAATCGAATATTTTCACTTGAATAAGTTGAATGCTTTTATATTAAAATATATGTGTGAAATATTCGATATGTAGTATCTGAAGTTTTTTTGAGTATCTCCAGCATATGAGGTTAAATTCCTTACCCAAGCGATAATCAAAACAAATCTTTTAACAAACATAGTCAATGA
Organism: Chrysolina americana; assembly: GCA_958502065.1. NCBI lineage: Eukaryota > Metazoa > Arthropoda > Insecta > Coleoptera > Chrysomelidae > Chrysolina > Chrysolina americana. The sequence continues at coordinate 70,739,523 of OY293412.1, read as the reverse complement.
GTGGTGAAAGTGACAATTTTTGATGGACGATGACTTCCAAATAATCAAGAAAATTTCAAATTTGCCTATCCTACACCTTCAAACTTCAACGTATATTTATGGCAGCTTGTTTGCTTGCTTTTATCCAATTTTCACTATTTAATAATTTCTTGTTTAACTTTTTGAAGGCAACATGTACCAGATACATATAAAATTGTGTCGTCAGCAACTGGTACATTTTGCGTCACCCAACTAAATAAGATGTTCAGACTTTTCTCTTGTTCAATGCTGGAAAGCTAAAGCGGCAAGTCTCAGTAGATGCCCGGCGAATCGACGGAAGAAGATCAACAAGCTACCTTAGCTACGGCGTCATGCGGAAATGAACAATTCAACTGACATAAAAGTAGAGCTGAACGTCAGAATTTCATAAATTGATTAATTATTAATTGTTCAGTTCTATTTCATTAATATTACTCAATTAAATTCAAAATACAAGTCTGTTACTTGTATTCATTTTGGGAAGCTGCACACTCGTACATAAGATAAATACCATTAATGAACATTATGAAGAGCAGAGGCCCCAATACACTACCTTGAGGTACTCCTCTGATAACCTTAATTTTAAATGAATAGTCTCCAGCAATATTTTTCCTTCGGTTTCTATTTTTCAAATTATCAAGATTGAAACATATAGTGATTTGATTCATCAAAGCCGTAGTAATGTTTCAATTTTGAAAAAAAAAATCTGTCGACTACTCCAAAGGCTCTTCTTCAAAGTCTAGAAAAACTACTACAGAGACAAGATCGTTATTAATTGAATATTTCACTTTATTTATAATGTTTTGTAGAGCTATTCTACATGACAATCATGCACATTTCAGGTGACAACCTATCAAACCAAATAATTCTATACGTATTTTCCAAACTTGAACATTGGTATTTCTCAAAGCACCTTTTCTTAACGAAAACCATATACTTTATAGAATGGAATATTCATAGATACATATTTCACCATGAACAATTTCATTGGGAACATCCTGACGATTCAGGTCCTCTTCAAAACAACATCTTTGATAGTGGCAAGGAAGGTGTCATTTCTTATGTCTCACGGTCATATCATTATTCTTCAATGATCAGAGGATAGTTTCTGACTAGTTTAATACAAGTAAAACATGTAGTTGAATACCAAATCGTAGTTTTACTTTCTACAAGAGAAAGTCTTCAACTCTTCATCAGAAAATTACAAGAATTTTGAATCTTTGGGTGTCAGGTGAGTTCGGAAAAAATAGAGTCACATATCCTACTCAGTATCGAAAAAAATTCAGTTTGAATAACGGGCATATGGATGAATTAAGAAAAATTATGTTCTCAACCATTTCTGGTCATTCGTTTTATTCAGTCAAAGTAACTTCATGGAAAATAGTTAGTTACTCACCATGATGAGGCACAGCACAAAACTGATATCGCTATCCAGGCAGTTATTGTGCACTACAGAAAAATAGGTCAAAACGTGAGTGATTATGCTTTCTGCTGAAGATGCATGAGCCATAATGAGATCACTGAAACTGATCTCTCAAAAAAATTTAAATCGTTATTCGTATATCATATATCCTTGGCAATATCTCTTACAGGTATTAATGATAATATATGCTGAAATGTGCTTGCTGAACATTATTCAACCTCTTTCATAAATATCGGAATTAATGTCAGCACAATAGTAGTTCATGATGGAAATGAATGATGATTCTATATTATGTTCATGAGAAAAACTATAGACCTAATTACAAGTTTTTTGATGAAGTAATCTAACACAAATCTCTTTATAATCAATAAAAAACGATTTTTGGAAACCTTTACAGAGATTCAACTATCGCGCCAAAATAGTTGAAAATATTAGAATAGAATATAATATATTTTTCTTCTAAGAAATACAATAATTCTTATAGAAATAAGTTTGGCAAAAAAATAATAATAAAATTAGTTACTTCTTACTACTACCTACTAAAACTATTTTACCATACACTTGATGTTTTGCTATGTATTCATTCGCTGAGGATAAAAGACCTAAGTTACTGAAATCTCTTGCCAGTTGTGGTGACAGATTGACAAGTAGTTCAATCAGAGTTTCTTCGTTCGGAATTTTCCTGTGTGTTGGAGGTTTGAATTGCTGGTACATAGGACATTCCAATATTATATGGGTAATAAATAGTTTCCTCTCTTGCTGAATTGCAGATGTTGCAAATTATGTTCGGGTCAAAACAATACCTAATACTTTTGTGTGTAAATTTAACTATGTACCTATTACTACTATTACCTATCTGATATGTGCAATTATTCGCGTTACGTGAATCGGTAGGCGAAAATGTACGTAAGTTTTTGCTCCTTCAGAGTGTCCAAAATAACGGTAGTAATTCATTGATGAAGAAAGAATAGCGCAATTTAAATCATCACTACGTATTTTCTCTTTAAAACGTTCCAGTAAGAGGTTCTTATTATTTACTTCAGGTAAAAAGTTGTTTCAATTGCCCAACTCAGTTGTACCTTACATCAGCAATCAAGAGACTGTACTCATCCTGTGCTAAAATATTTGAGAGCCAATTTAAAGATACGTTTCCTATGGGGCGGCTGACGCACGCGGTTGCCGCACAGCGTCTGACGCAAATGGCTGACGCCATTATACCCATTTCCTATGAACTGTTAGACGCGAGTGATTTGTTGTCAATAAAATACCATTTTCTGAGTTGAAAATGTGCGAAAACAAAAAAAATATTTTTATTGGATTTGCTGTCAGTAGAAGAAATTGAAGACGAAGAAATTTTACTGAAAAGCATGTGCAAAGAAAATGAACACGTTCATTCAATATTCAAAACCAAAACTGACGAAGGCTTTTTTCAAACTTTAATAAATAGACATTTATTGAAAGATTAAGAGAAATTTAGGCAATTCTTTGGATTAAATATTGCCCAGTTCGAATATATACTCGAGTTGATAAAAGAAGATATAACCAAACAGTCATCGAATAGATATCCATATCCTATCACTACTGAAAAGAAATTTGCCAACCCATTCCACCAATATTTTCATCTTCCTCTGCAGAAAATAAAACTTTCGACATCGTACAGACACGACTTTGACAACCTCGGCTGACGCTTGACTGACTTGAGAAGGGTAGAGCCGCAGCGTCTGTTGCCGCTAGCGGTTGACACTTGCGTCTGACGCTCAAAAAGAAACGGATACATAAATTGTCACATGAGCAGTACTAGGCGTCAGACGCTGTGCGGCAGCCGCGTGCGTCAGCCGCCCCATAGGAAACGCACCTTAAGCATGCCTTGAACAGATAAAAAGAAATGTTAACTGTTCCGGTCTCAAGACGAATGACATAACGTGGTGTGCTAACTGATACATTGAGGAGCCTTTTGCAAAACGAAACCTGAATATTTTCAAGTACGTCAAAGTATCTCAGTGACCAAATGGGTGAAAAATTAGATAAAGAGTTGATTATGAGGGTTTCACACAGCTCTATATGTGATGGCCAAGAATTCACTTTAGAATTAGCAAAAATGCTCATAACTATGATGCAATATTCTACTTTTCTTTTTCCACAATTTTATCTGACATTTCACGAAATAAGGAGCTTGAAGAGAGTTTCACGCCCAAGTGAACTTATAATTATTGACGACATTAAGGGCCTGCCCGAGTAAAACAAAACGATGACTCGGCCTATAGTTACCTCTCGAAAAGGAAACCATTTTGTTTTTTTGCGTAATGATCTCTAGTTTTAAGAGTGTACAATATTTTTCTAAGATCGACATCTTGCGTATTAGATCTTTTTCCGACTCAGTCAATAAAACCAGGTCGTCCGCATAAAGAAGCATGATAATGTCACTTCTTCCATCAACATTGAGGCCAGAGGCTCATCGGTGCTGACGAAAAAAATCCTCAATATCAGCCACAAACAGAGAAAAGAGCAAAAGACTCATTGATTCACCTTGTAAAACTCCTATTGAAATATGTATTTTTTCAGTATATTCTGTTCCACTGCGGTCCTAATTTTAGCCTTGGTACATAAATTCTTCAAAAGTTTTATCATTTGGGCACTCTCAATCTCAAAGAATATAGTTTATTCCACAATAAAGAGTGATCAAGTGAGTTAAATGCCCTTTTAAAATCTACGAATAGTCTAAAAACCTTTCGCCGTTTAAGTCTTAATTGTAACTGTATTACAGAAGATAATCTGCATACGTTATCCATATACCTCTGTTTTTTCGAAAACCTGACTGACCTTCTGATATGGGGAGTATTTTTCTGAAAATGTATATACGGGAATTTTCTGAAGCGGACGTCTCAGTTAAAATACTTTCAGTTGTCTACGACTTCCGTTTACACCGGAAGTGACCCCAACTTTTTTTTTAACGGAACACTCTGTTTTTTATTGAATTTTTATAATCTACAATAAATTCAAATATGACTTTACTCGAAACATCATAATGACTGAAGTTTTCAATTATTTAAATGTTTTTGAAAATTTTGACAGATGCAGCCGATCACAAAAAAGGTTTTTGGAAACAAAGAGAGTCAGGTCAAAAGTTGCCAGAGTTTACCTGAAAAAGACCTGACGCTTCCTAAATGTTTGAAAACTACTCAAAAAAATTATACGGGGTTGCTAGATCTCAAAAATTGTGTAATTTTTTTTCAAATGATATCCCATTTTCTCTCTTCAGGGAGTTCTATGCTCAAAAGTAGGAGGACTATATGCTTGAATCCCTATACCTGAACTGAACGGTTTTTGTAGAAATGTAGTAGTAGGCTATTTCGGAAGAATCACTTCGTTAAGTTGGCACAAACCCTGACATTTTATATGCCATAAGAATAAAATTCGCAGTGGATATTATGAAAAGAAGAATAAAATCATCCGTGCTTCTTTTTGAACGACACATAATTAAAACTGAAACATTACACTTATTGAAATGAAAAAGTACATAATAATGAAATATGGTGGATTACATAATCCAATCCGTAAGGTTGGATTACGTAATCCACCATATTTCATTATTAGTTTTATGGTCTTCCGTCGCCCCTCTTTCATGAAAAAGTACATATTGTAATATTTGTTCAAGCTACAAAGGTACCAATGAATACGATAAAAACAATTTTTTTAATTTCAATACAGCGATTCAGCAATTTACTTGAACATCGAAAAAAAACCTGTTGGAAACTCACTCTCTCAATATATCATCCTGAGACTGTTTCAAGATTTACGAAACGTGTCGTTTCAATCTTTAAGAGCTGTCTAAGTATAGTCCTTAGTTTATGGAAATATTTTTAAAAGTTAGTTCAACTCCGTTTGCAGTTATACAAACATTTTCCAGATTGCGTTTACAGGTCAATGTCCAAAGAGCATAACTACTGACTTGGAAGGATTGACAGTTAAGCAATATTTGGTTGATAATTCCAACAGAGAATACAAGTAATCGTTAAGTTTATTCTGTGTTATGTAAAAAGTTTACTACTGTAGATTTCGGTGTAGCACATGACAGACGTGTGCTGAAGAAATTGTGATGTATACCTATGACACAAATGCTAGAGGGCCCCGTTGGATCCTTGCGAAATACTATTGAAGACATTAATGAAATTCGACCTAGAGTTCTTGAAAATGACACATTATGGTCGGTTATGTAAGTGATTTTTGATCATCCCAGTTGCACTTGAGGCGAATCCAAGGTAATTCAGAAAAGATACAAGAATTAAATAGTTGATGCGGTCAAACACCTTTGAGTAATGCAGCAGACCTTGAAATCAGAGTTTGTTATCATCTATCGACCTTTGGATATCATCAAATACTTTTAGTAATGCAGTTGTACAGCTATGAATTCGAGGACTTAGTGTCACAGAAGCGTAACTACAGATTATCAATTTCGAGAAAAACAGAAATAACTTATTTTAATATACTAATTCTTTTGTAACGACCATAATGTTCGGAATAGGACATATATTTTCAGATGAATAACTACTTGATATTCAGGGACCATGTCAAATATTTGAAAAACTTGATAATGATAATATCTCAAAATGTAGTTACGCCTTTGTGACACTAAGGCCTCGAATTGCTCGAGAGCCAGATTGGCTAGGTGGTAAAATATTGATTTCATCTTATTTGTTCATTAGTAATGTTTTAAAATACTTTGGCTATCGTGCAAAGTATACTAATATGACAGTGATCGCTCGAATACTCTGGGTTGAGTACTTAAGCTAATGGCAGAATATTGAAGATATGAGTAATAATGATAAGGCAACATTGTAATAGCATTTTGATACTCAGTTTGTCAGTACCAACGGCATCAGATTTAATACCTGAAATCGCTTCATCTTCATTATTATTGGTGGCATGGAAAGAAAAGGTGTGCTCATGTTTTTTATTTTGGTTAAATTGAGAAATATATTCTTCATCAGGAATCAAGTTGTTATTGTTGATACCGCAGAAGTATCCATTGATTTTATTAACATTAAACAGGTGATCTGGGATTATATTAGATTTTTTACTGTATATATTGAGGTTCGCTAGTCTTTTCTGAAGTTATTTTTAATTTCTCAAAGTGAATTCTATGAACACTTTTTTCTCAAGGTTTATTGTTTTGTTTGTGAGATTTCTCAAACCCTTATAATAGTTCTACCGATATACAGAGTTTTTTTTTCCTGTGTCTTACTAGAGCTCTATCCCTTAACTTCATCAATACCTTTAGAATTGAGTGGAAGAACAATTTATTAGAGATCTAATCTCCTAATAAATTGAACTCCGCCCTTTTTTTTTCGAAAGCTGTCGTTGTCAGGACAATTCCTATGTAATACTTGAAAGAAATAAAGACGTTAAATATTATTATTATTATTATCTTTTATTCTTCATCCTAGGTATCTTATTTTAATATACTGTTTGATAAGATCCAATCAATTTCTTAGAGCCCTGCCTGAAAATATCTCAGCGGGAGATCCACCAGAAGAACGATGAATAGTATTTCTGTTAATCAAATTTGAATTTTTTTCATCAACTTCATCAACATAATGATTTTAACTGTTTTTACAGTATTTTCTGCGGACCCGTTACAGTGAGCAGAATATAAAGGAATTGTGATATGCTCAATTTCGTTTGACTTTGTAAAGTCAACAGAGATCAGCTGTGACAAATAATAAGTTTGGTGAACCATACCTTGCGATTATTTTCCAAGTTATAGATATTGTCATGATTGAGGTCACAGAGGCCATTGAAAATACCTCTATCCACTTTGAAGAAGAGTCCAGCACTATTAAGTGGAAATAATTATTTGATGGTTCAAATATGTGA